>MU622508.1:9836-48336 GCA_025399235.1 Backusella circina FSU 941
TATTGTTCTTCTATTCCTTCTCAATAGTGATAAAAAAAACAGATATCAATAGCAATGTATCTATATTACACATCACGATATAAATAATGTGCATATCGAAAATAAACTCCATTGGATCGAGTGAAGTACCACTAGTTTTAATTAAAAAGAGAGAGAGACGCGCTTTTCACCAAGTGTGTTGGTGCCAAGCATGAAATAATCGGTGCTTTAAAATTATGATGTATGTGTGTTCAATAGCTTTTTTACACGTTAATCCATTTTAGTCATGTTCCGTCCTTTTTGAATAAAAAAGACAAATAAAAGTACAAAATGGTAAAAACAACCGAGAAATAGCAAAAGCAAAATACAAGTTTTTATTAAGAAGGGACCACCTCGAAACCCAATATATAGTGTCTTTATAAACGCTAACAGATACATACACAATGTTCGGGATTGAACAACTTCTATAAGGAGTAATCAATACTCTCACAAATCGTGTATGTATCTGGATCCAGGTTTTACAGTAAATCGATAAACGTATTAAGAAACACAGACAGAGCATATTCATAAAAAAAAAAAACTCGGGTTCTTGACTTATTTAGCTAAAATATAATAACTCTGTATTTAAATAAAAAAAAAACATCATCCAAGATAATTAAATCTAATAAAGCAATTCATCACTAATTATTGCCATTATCTTTGTCATAAATATTATAATCTAGAACATCATTATCATAAATATACATTCTATCTTTCGTTTTTTGTTTAAGTGTAGAAGTAGTGTTTACTTTTGGCGCCATTTTTACTACTTTTACAGTATAATCAAACATGATATATTATAGATCAAGCTGTTCTGTCCTCTTAGATAAGGTAGCTAATCTTATCTAAGTTGATTCTATAATATATACTCTATTTATCATAATGTTTTGGTTTACTTTAACCTGTTTCTAAAGTACTGGTATTTCCTGTGTGTTACTTCATAGTTTATCATTATTTAATCATATTGATTAAATAATGGATTTTATATATTTTTAAATCTTATCACTCCATCTTATTATTTGGCATTTGTATGTCTTGTTATTTCTTATTCTAATATTTTTATATCTCTTACGACCTTAAATACGACAGAAACAAGAATTAACAAAAAAAAAAAGCGTTTCGCAAAAAGTTGTCGCTCTTCTGTCTTTTCTTTATTAATTTTCACATCTTTGAAGCCATGAGCTCTAGATTGATTGTTTGCGATGTGTATAAAACAACATTTTCTGAATTATCCAAACTAAGGCTGCACAACTACCGATTGCATTCAACAGAAGTGAACGTTTTAGTAAATGGAGGTGAGTCAAAGCAATAGTGAATATTCTTTTAAGCAAATACTGACTATTTTATTTTCTAATAGTTTCCACCAGAGTTTTACGAAATGATGATGGTGTCTTCCTTTGCCCCTGTTGTTCTCGTCAGAAATATACTTTTCCAGACTAATTGAAAAGACATTTAAAAAAGCATTTTCGAGATCAGGAAGCAAAAACAACCGCACAAACCGATAACGAGAGTAAAGGGAATCAAAGCTGCACAGACAGTGATACAGAAGTAGATAACGATGATACTGTTGCGTTAATTTTGGATACCGAGATAACCACACCACTATCAACAGCTCAAGAAGTAGTTAAAGAGATCCACAGTACACGAGATTACAAAACCGCTGTTTTGTCAGCTTTCGATGCATTATCTCAGCCTAGTGAAGATCAAGAGAAAAAGCTCTTAATAGCAGAATTGGGAGATCTCAAACCTGTAGCATACATTGACCATCAAGGAAAAGAACACAGCCTCCTAGCAGCTTCCAAAGTGATAGACAGCTTAACATCATCACAGAAAAAAGAAAAACAGCCGTTATTCCTCGCCATCACACCAAAAAAAGGAATCATTCTTGGGTCTTAATTTCTTTTTTATATTAATTTCTTTTGGTATAATAAAAGTCTCATTAATCTCATCAAACCTTTGAGCTTTGTTAAAATTAAGTGTGAATTTGCTGAAATATAACATCTTTTAATGAACGGCCGTGGTTTCTTTGTGTATGTAAATTGAAACCTGCTTCATCAATAAAAACACAATTCTTAGAAAAATTCATATCTGCATCACTCTTATATTGTGCAACAATCGCTTTTCGTAATGCTATTACTCTGTCAGAATTTCTTGCTGCTGGTATTTTTTCAAGTTTCTTTAACGTAGTGTTATGCTTATGTACTAAATGTTTGTGAATGGCAGAAATAGAGATTTTCAGACCCTCAAATTTCTCACAAAGTTTTAACTTTATCTCAACGCAAACTCATATTCAAAAAACAGTAGTATATTCTACATCTTCTATTGATAAAAGTCACTTATGTATTACCAAGTAGTAATAAACAAACATGTTCAATACACAAGAAAAAGGAGAGTAATATGTATAGAGAATACAGCTTGTTTGCATATCATGAAAAAAACGGGTTTTTATATATATATAATTACCAAAGACCTGATATAAAATGATATTATTATTATGCAGGGTTTTACTTCTTATTTTTGTCAATAAACAAACAAGTAACCTTAAACTATATAATAAGAGGCACCTTTAGATAATAAATCAATATGTTATTTATACAAGTAAAAACACTTTATGTTTTATATATATATATTTATTTAATACAATGGTAGTAAAGAAAACCTTTCTACTGATATATATATACATATATATTATTATTATATAAAAAGATATAAATCATATGACTTTTTTTTTTTTGCGTTATAAGTGTTTGGTCTGTGCCCAAGTATCTGCATTACTCTTGGCGACCTCATTCATAAGCTTGACCTGATCAGCTACTGCTTTCATGCCACCCAGCACCACACCGTTTCCCGTTGAGAAGTTATACATGTAATAATGAAGACCCACCTCCTTACAAAACTGACGCACGAGAGGAACGCACTGTCTTAAATTATGACGAGGCAAGCGAGGGAACAAGTGATGCACGGCCTGGTACTGTAAGCCGCCATGGAACCAATCAAGCCATTCGGGACAGTCCACGTCCATCGTTGTACGCAGCATCTTGGCAGCAAAAGGTTCGTTTGGACCCATGTCCTCAGTAGACATGCCAAAATGCGAGAGTGTGATTTGCACATGCAAGGGGAACGTGAGCATATACGAGACCATGACATAAGCCAATCGCACCTTCCAATTGGGTAGCGTGGAGAGTAGCTTTCCAAACCAGAGAAAGAAAAAGGTGATGCCGGTCAGTTCCAGTTTACGCGTACGAACGTTGGGTGTGAGGAAGAGATAGGCAAAGGAGAGGCGATGGAGATTGAAACGACCAAAGGAAAGGATCAGATAATAGAGGTGGTGTTGATGACTGACAAAGAAGCGCGACGCAGCATCGAAGGGCAGGATGCGTTTATAGTATGTGGAGAAGAGGTTGTCAAAGAATTTGGTAGTGATGGCAAGAAAGGGTAAATGCTGGATATCTGGATCATGCTCGGGATGATTTGTGACGATATGGTGTACGTTGTGGTTATCCTTCCACCAGCCCAAACTTAGGCCACCAATGAAATCCGCAATTAGTACACCGACAATATGGTCAATGTTGGAATTACCCGTGATGCCATTATGTCCGGCATCGTGTGCGGTAAAGACGAGTTGATGCCAAAAGCAGGCCATAAAGACCGCACCAAGCATATAATGCCAAGTCTCGGTGCCGCCAAGCGTGAACCATAGTGCGAGGTAGCCTAGTAAGACGTAGCGGCAGGCCTCTTTGGCATAGCGCCAATAGTTGCATTTAAACATACCACGGTCGATAAGCTCCTGTTCTAGTCGTCTGTGTGCTAGTCGGATCTTGAGACCATCTAGTTGGTGCTGTGCGGCATCTTGCTTCTGAAGTCCTTCTGAATGCTGAGCATAGATTTCTTCAATGGCATCATCAAATGCCTTTACACTCATCCCACCCTGCCATGTTGCTTCTAGTTGTTTCTTTTGGGTACTATTGGTCGCGTCACTGGCTGTGGCTGGTGTGCCTGTATTCTTATCAAATTTAGGTAAATAGTCTCCAATATAGTAGAGGTTGATCATTTTTTGATAGACTTTGGGTGGGTGAAGTGAGCGAATCTCATCTGTGACATCTCTACCAAGAGCACATTCAATAGAGGCTACACCACCTGGATGTTTATCTTTAAAATTGTTGACTTTATATACTTTGTTGTCATAAATAAAGACAGAGTCGCCCTGTTTGATGTGTTCCTGAAACTGTTCTTCTGTGATGAATTTACCCGATGAAGAGGTTCTTTGTACTTCTGTATTAGGTGGCATTTGTCGCTGTGTGTTTTTGATTTTTTTCTATAAAAAAAAAGAAGAAAAAAAAAACTCTTATTTTCAGAAGAAAGGAGGTAGAAACGGGAGAAAGAAGAAGAACAAGAATAGATAAAAACGTGGGGAATGAAATTATTTTCTCTTTTGTATCCTATTTAATTTCATCAATAAAAGGAAATGCAATAATACAATAAGCCCTGTCTTTTTTCAGTATAAACATACAACTTTTTTTTTTTTCTTTCATTGTCTCTCTGTCTTTCTCTTTTTTTTTTTTTTTTTTTTTTTTTTTTTTGTCCAAGGTGTTTTTAATTAAAGTATTAATGTTGGTCCTACCGTTTATTCAAAAACTGTATACACTGTTCTGTACATTTCATTGGTTAATAACAATCAAATGTTTCAAATTCATTTAATTCCACTACGATTGGTTACCATGGTAATTGTTTGCTATTATAGATTGCTTCCGTTTTCCGATCTATTGCTTAATTTGCTTAAATCGTTATAAGCTTGAGAAGGTTTTATTTTATAAGGTTTTATTGCCTGTAAAACTTAAAACTTATTAGCTGGTAACACGGTTTATTTTAAAAGCGAGAAAGGAGGCCTTTATACTAAAAATTAGCCTCTATTTATAACAGGACACCTTTCTTCTTCTTCTGCAGATCGACTATCTTCTTGCGTTAGCGTGTTAAGCTATGAAAATACATTTTATTTTTTTACAATAACTAATAAAACAAAGAAAAAAAAACCCCCCAGAATAGGCTGTTATTTTTCTTCCTTTTTAAAAAAAAGCACATGAAAAAAAAAAAAATTGTGATTATAAAAAAAAAAAGTTAAGCTACTATTTTTTGCATAAAATCTGTCAAAAAGATTTTATTTTGGCGTCATTCTTTTCTCATTTTTTTTCTGTCAATAAAAAAATAGGTTTTCTTATGTAATAAATGTCAAGTGACTTTTACAAATGATGCTTTCTCTTTTACAACAATAAAATATCTCGATTTCATCCTGATACCCTCCCTCACGCGACCGTATAAATATCATGTATGCAACTTGTTTAAAACCCAAGTTCTATTGTTCTCTCTCTTTACGTATTGAATGGTTTTATCTATAAAATATCGTGTTGTCCTGTTTATCTAGATTCTAGACTTCAATATAAAGGGAGAGGCATATTAGTGCCTATGAAAAATCTGTATTTTTTTCACGGGATGAAATATTTTCGTATTTTATTTTTAGAATTTACGTTGAGAAACAAAAAAAGACTTTCTTCNAGTCACAAGATCGAGATCTTGTGACTAGAAGAAAGTCATGATAGATTGTTATTTAAAAAATTATGAATAAATGAATTTACATATTTGTATTTGTAAGTATATGTATTGTACCTGTAGTTACCAACTTGTTTTATTAAGAAGTCTTTGTTCTTTGATTTGCGATAGATTCTTTTATCAAGTAACAACGGAGATAATCAGATATATATATAAAATAAAGATAATACCTGAATCGATCTGATTAGTAAAAGCTAAATATAGAATATTTGATTGATAATCGTTTTTTGCAAATGTGATTTTAAAATCGCGTAGAGAGTGGAACAGCGATAAGGGAAAAAGTGGGAAGAAAAACAGCTCCTTGAAAACCAATTTTAGACCTTAATTAGTAACGTATTTACCATAAAACAAAAGTTGTTTCGTTTGAGAAGCGGAGATGTTCATTTTAAAAAGCTAGGGATCAGAACGCCACCAGCAAAATGGTAATAAAAAATAAGGAGGGCATAAATGGTAAACATGCGAGCGAGTTTATTTTTTATAGGTCATGTGAATAAAGCATTGCATCATGCGCCCGTAAAGACGCGGTTGGGTTATTATCTAAGTTGAACCCCCTAACAAAATATAATTGAACTGTAATTATATATTGCGCTTGGTCATTTAGAGTCCTTTTCGACCATTAAATAGATGAAAATATGGCGATATCCAATTAAAAATAGGTTTTATGGCGAATCAAATGGCTTATAGTCGTATGGTAAAGGATCTTAATTGAATTTCAGTTCAAGAAAAAAATTATTTGTAAAAACACTTCACAAATCTGTAAAATATAAATTTATAAAATCTTAATTCTATTTTAAGATATAGTTTTATCCATGAGAATAGTCGCTTTGAAAAAAAAAATCAAAACTTTTCAAACAAAAAAAAACAGAAGAAAAGAAGAGGAAACCATTATGCTGTGAAACAATGTGCAAGTCATATATCTCTGATTGCTGAATCGATATACGTTATAAAAAAAATTCTGTGAATTATTGTTTTTTTTTATCTTCCATATTTATTGGCTAAACCCGAAATTTCGTTTTCATTAGCAAATAGGACACCAAAGAAGTTTTGTTTGTGTTGCTTACTTTATATATCATGTCTGGTTTAAGAAGTTTAATAGAAGAATTTAAGAATAGAAAAAAGTAATACTAAACTAGTGTTGTTATTGATAAAATATATTGTAGAATTGCTAAAGATAAGAGTTACTCTTTCATAAGAATAAAGCATGTATTTTTTTAAAAATGATGAATAATGGAAGATCATAGAAAAGAAAAAATTGGTATATATTGTGTTCTAAAAAAGAACTCGCGTTATAAAGAGCAGAAAAACAAGGATTGCGGAAATAAAAGAATAATTCATCGGTCGGATAAAAGGCGGTCTATTCGTTCTGTTATTTGCTACCAAATAATGGTTTAAGTTTAAAGAAAAATCATATCAACATTGTACATATTTATCCATTATAATTAAATCAAGGGCAGTATCAATGAAAAATAATGAAAATTTATTTCAAAACGGTATAACAATAAACAGTATTGTTAACAATAATAACAAAGGGTACATACAAAAATATAAGTATAATAACATAGAATAAAAACAAAAAAGAGAGTGACAGAGAAAGATATACATAGAATAGAAATACGCACTTTTTTTTTTAAAGTGATGAGCATGGTTCCAATACATCTACTTTAAAAGTATTGGCAGGTGATCCACCATAAACAATAGGTGATAAAAGAGCAAAGTCAAAATCATCATGAATTGGTTCATCCAAAAAGTACAATCGTTTCTCTCCATCATCGATATTGTTTAGACTAGCCAAACTATTCGTGCTGTTGCTGCTGCTGATGCTACTAACACTGCTACTACTGCTATTGTGGGTAGCATAATCAATATTGTTCGGAGACATGGCCTGTGCAGATGCAAGTAATGCCTCAGCTTCGCGAATATGTCTACGCACACAGCGCATTCTATCTTCAGGGGACAATTTATCGCCATTATTCTGCTTTCGATGCACCTTGAAATGTCTTCTTAAATTGGACACAACAGAGAAGCTACGATCACAACCGCGGCTTTATGGATAATGGAATTTATTTTTTAGTTAGTTTGCTTATTATCATCTTTTTTTTTTTTTTATAAATTAACTTCAATGATAAACTTGTTGAAGATAAACAAAAATACTTACACATCACATTTAAAGGGCTTTTCTTTCGTATGCGTATACATGTGTGTTTGAAGTGCACTAGGACGACTAAAGCCTTTTTCACACTCAGTGCATTGATATCGCTTTCGAGTAGTACCATTCAAGTCGTTGCTATTATGTAATATTTCTGTTGATGGGTTATTTCCAGGACTAGGATTGTTGTCAAATTGAAGACTCTCGAATACTGCCAACATTCTATGGTTTAAAATTCGTTTTTTTTTCCAAGAAAAAAGAAAGAGAAAGTAAAAAAAAAAAATATTTGGTATATATGTATGAAAATATAAGAGGAATAAGACAAAAAAAAAAAAAAGACAAGAGAAAGAGAGAGAAGGAAAGAATTGAAAAAAAAAGAGAGAAATGTAGAGTTATATATACACAGCCAATATCATCAATCCTTCCCAAAGGGGCTTATTTTGTTGCACACAAAAAAGAGTGAGTGAGAGATTGTATTTTATTTATTTATGATTTTTTAGCTTAGAAAGAAAAAAGCACATAACGGTTTCCTTTTTTATTACATAAACTTCTTAAAGATTATAACAGGTCTGAAAGAGACAATGAAAGTGAGGGGGCCGGGCACAAGTTTATTATTTGTATAAATTTCGTGATCTTGGGATAATATCATCACCCCCGTTTTGCTTTTCTACCATGTCTACTCCCTCTTTTCATTTTCCTCTTTTATAGCTGAATCTTATTATATTTTCATATCTTTTTTATACATATGTATGTATGCAAGTGCATGTATGATACGTATTCCTATATTAAAAAAAAGTAAACACAAAAGAATGATAGATCACATGTGAATTAGAAGACTTTTTTTTATTTAGCTTTCAATTTTTTGTATTCCGTTTTAACTTTATAAAATGAGAATTAAATTACTGTCAAAGAAAATCAATCTCTTGTTGAGTCGTTAAGGAGAGTATATTATACTGATCATTTTTAGACTGCTAATATACTTTACAGTTGTTTTATTTACTCTACAGCTGTTTTATTTATATTATATTCCTCTATTTTTAATGGTTTACAAAGCAGTAAAATAAAAGTAACCTATACCATATTTATAATAAGAGTAGAAGTTGAAATACGGAAGAAATAATAGAAAATATGAAAATGCTAGGTTCAATGTCACTAAAATCAAAGCCAATGTAACATTTCCCTTATTTGGGTTGACACCTGAGAAGTTTATTTTCATGAAAAAGGCAACTGTCACACACGGTCGTCAATATTTATTATTTTATTATTTTCTCCCTTCTTTTTCACTTTTCAATATATTTTCATTATACTCTTTACTTAACGAATGATAAATTCGTTTTTTTTTTTTATTACATAAAATAAAACTTCTTTTTCTTTTTTCAATCTCTAGAAAACAGCCTTCCAATAAAAAAAATGATTAAACTCAAGGAACCAATACCAAGAGCCACATCAAACAGCATCTCGCTGCCATAGTGATCATAAAAATAACCACCCAAAATACATCCAATACCAAAGCCAAGGCCTGTAAATAAGGACGCTAGAATACCCTGAGCGACCGAGCGCTGATCAGGAGGAAAAATATTGTCGACTTCTGAAACACAAGTGGACCAAATCATTGCATACGAAAATCCTAATAGAGTATAAAGTCGTTAATCGATCCCCGTTCGCGTGTATTTTTAGAAACTTCTTTTCTGTTTTAACATGCATTTACCTGTCGTCAACTGTAATACAAGAGCAATGGGCGTTGTTGTGAAATGTCCAGGCACTAAATATTCATAGGCTACGTTTCTTAATATCATGACTAAGTGAGACACGGTTACCAAGGTTGTTACACTGTACAAGTTAATCAACTAATGTAATTAAAATGTAATAAGAATAAAAAAAAAATCAATTTATTGATTGAGGCTTATAGACCTCTTCCATTTCTTTTTTCTTCTTCTTAGTAGACTTCTTTTTACCTTTCCTGATATATAAAATGTGGAAACTTCGGTCACACCACCAATTGGACCCGTCCATCCAATCGAAGACGAATCAAGGTCCAAATCATTCTTTAAAAATAAAAATAAAAACTGTGCGACCATAGAATAGGAAATGCCAAAGAACAATGTCATGAGCAAGAATGTCCATATCCTTAATGAAGAAAACATGATCTGAATCGTGGATGTTTCTCGTACTACGTCTGCTATACCTGCTAATGATGTATCTACGGTAGGAATATGAGATAGTGCAAGACCCAAGGAGGGCATTGTTGAAAAGAGTTGGTTTGCCTCATCCTGTACATCCCGGAGTGCCATAGATGTGATTGAATACTGTAAACTCAAAGCAGGATGTTCGGGGTCTCCTTCCATGATGGTGTTGGCATGGCTACTTGCTATGCTTACCCTTCTATTGATATCATCTGTTGGTACATACTGATGTATATGGCTTTCAAACTCATCCTCATTCATAGTATCATTTTGGTTGTAACGTTTCATTTTGGATTGTGTAATCAGCAATGGTTCACTCTCTTCCGTGGCAGTAACGTGTGTCTTTAATGCAATCACAATAAATAAGAGAACACCACCGCCAAACACGTAAAACGATACTTCGATACCTGCATAACTTATAAGTTGGCCAACCAATAAGATGCAGATACCGTTAGAGATACTCCCCCATAGGCGCTGATCACCTTGCAACCCCCAAAAAAGGAAATTAATACGTCCATTTGTTTCTCTCATACGCCCTTTTCTTACCATAATAGATTTTATATGGTCCTAGTATTTTCAAAACAGCACTATCTACAAGAACCGCGTTGGGTTGCCCAAAAAACGCAAATATCAATGCCAGTATCGTTGTTAATAAGAGCGTTGCTGTGTTTTCATTGTTAGGAAACAAAAGTGGGATGAACATGAGTGAAATGACGCTAGCACCACCGATGATCATGCTGATGGCCATCACCCTCCCGTGCCATTCAGGTCGTTTATCTACTTGTATTGTCCAAAAGGGACATGCGATACTTTGTATAAAGGGTGCAATGGCTAGTATAAATCCAATCTGTTGAGAGGTTAGGTGTAACCTTGAATTGTAATAAAGCGAGAGATAAGGGATGGCTGAACCTAGGATACTGTAGAGAGAAATATATAGTAGTTTTGGGTGTAGATATTGTACCATATTGTATTCTTATTACTATTGAGAGAGTAAAAAGAGAAGAAGATGAAGATAAAAAAAAGAGAGAGAAAGAAACCGAGTTTTTTCTGTTTTTTAATCCAGTTTAGCAATCATGCCTTTTGATCTAGATAGGTATTCTGACATCATCTTGCACTCATTATCAATATGTTGGGGGTTGTATAGAGTTCATTTCCTACCCCATTTCATCATGATTACTTTTTTACTATTCATCGTCTTTTATTTTGGATTAGATGATCCATTTTTGAACAATAACTTTAATTATATTCTGGACTGCTTGTGTGTTACAAGTTTTGTGGATCGCGTTTGTTGATATTTATGAACCATTTGATTATTCCCAAACTTAAAATAAAAACAGTATTTGTTTACTTAGTACAATACTTTCCCCCCTTCTTTTCTTAATATCCCACTAAGTGAATTAAGTAATACGCTCATTCATTATTTTTTATGAATTGAGTATCATCCATATTGTTCCATTTATTGTACTCTAAAGTTCATTTCATGAAGAAGGACAATCTAGTTTCCATTAAAAAGGAAAAATTGAAAACTTTAAAAAACAATATTGGCTGTTTCATCCTACAGGTTAAACTGAGGACAATTTCAATTTTGAAAAAAAAAAATGAGCCACAGGTGACATTCTCAAACACTTACACAAAGCATATCGATGTATATATCGAGAAGATAAGGAGATACTATTATCATTAATTGACATTTTTTTAGAGTTTTTCAATTTTGTTACTGTTGTTTCAAATATTAACTACCATTTTTAGATATGTCAGTGTCGATCTTCTGGGAGTTACTTTACGGTGTAGTGCTATAATGCCTACTTTGGCGCTCTGTATTTTATATAAGGTAATAGTTTTCCGGAAGAGATCAATATAGTAATTTATTTATGTGTATAATAGCACTTAGAGACCCCGATCTTTTCTTTTTTTTACAACTCCTGTAAGCATCACCTCCTTTTCAACTCCATGGAAACATTTGCAATTGTTCAACTTGTAACTTGTATCAGATTCAACTCAGAGTCCAGGAGTTAATGTTATAATTACAAACTCTTCAAAACTTGTTTGGATTGATACTTTTAGTTATCAAAATTAAAATTGAAAGTTGTTTTTTGTCTATTTTTACTATAAAAAAAAATGTTTTCTTTATCTTGATTGCTTCCTTGTGGTACAGCGGCTTTAAACTGTTATATCCGAAATTTCTTATTTTATCCTCCTCTATTGATTGTTGAGCACTAATAACTAGTGTCCACTGTGAAACTGCTTCTATCCTAAAAAAAAGACAAAAACGTTAAGCCTTTGATTTAGTTTTCTCCCTCAGTGTTTCTTTTTTCCATGATAAGTAAAAGCAAGAATAGACAAAACCAATTACTTTCACAACAAACACACAAACTAGATTTTGGTAGCATAACTCAAGACTCCAATAAAAAGAGACAATTTGAGTAAAGCCGAAGATACTTCACAATAGAAAACTTGAAACCATTAAAAAATGCAGGAATGAGAAGTTAAGCAGCTGAGAGAATATTTAGATACAAATCTTAATAATGTTATCTGCACCAAATCATTTATTGTTTCCTGTGACAATGAAAGCAACATCTTCTACAATTCAAAATATGGTACTATAATTAATAATGTTAATGATAATAATAGAGAAGCAAAAGCAGCACGTATGGTTTTTCTGATGTTTGCTAGGTTTTTAAGCCGTTTTTGGGCATGGAAAGATCATTCTTTAAATATAATTAAAAAGCTCTAAACTAGTTCATAGTTAGTACAATATTAACTCCCCTCTAAAGTTTGATTATTTGTTTTCGGGAGCAGGTTGGCAGACAAAGCACAATGAGCAAAATCGATGAAGAAGTTACACAAAAAAAAAAAAAAAAAAACTGTGAGAGCATGGGTTTTACATAAGGTCACTGACTAAAGTGAGCTACGATTGGGTGTCACCAAGATGATCTGATCACTTCCCTTTTGTTCCTCTTACTTTCTCTCTCTCAATACGAACACTCCAATGTTCAAATTGTTTAAAAAAGATACGGGCCTAATCAATGAGGAAATAATTTCTGTATTAAAGAGCAGGCTTAATTCGTTTAATATTTCAAAACAAGTATTGTTCCTTATGTTTGAATTTTTCAAATAAATAAATAAAAAAAGCGAAAAAGATGTGATTTCCATAACAGAAATACAAATCCAAAAAGTGAAAGAAAATGACGAGATAACACCTTATAAAATTGGCGAAATATATTACAACAAGCACAAACATGATAAGACACTAGCATGGTATCATAAAGCAGATATTAAATATTATGGATCAGCACAGCATAATATTGGTTGGTTTCTTCAAAATGGACTCTATATACTAGTAGACAATGGAATGTTACCAAAGAGCTTCCTAGCAAAAAAAAAACTGTAGCTATGGATTGTATTGGCCACTTGGATGGGAATGAATTGGGTGCTTCTAAAAATTTTACCACTGTAATTGGAGGAGAAATTGAAGAATCTAGAAGATTTCCAACTAGAGTTTAGGCTACTAGAACAAGAAATGAAAATAAAAGTACAATACCAATTACGAAAAGCTTAGTATTTGGCAAATCGTAATATACTAAGGCACGGTCTGCGGAACTTCGTTTCCAGATCGAACTTTGGATGTCTCGATGGCCGATATCCTCTATAACTATCAGACATTCCTTTTCTTGTTATCCTGTGTCAGCATAGCTGATTGGTTTTGTCATGTTGCACAAAACAATAAGTGATGAATAACAGGAAGACCTTCGATCATAAATTAATGAATCTGCCACAGTCACTGGAATAGTATAACTCTGGAACAATAAAATTGAAATTCTTGAAGATTTAATTGCTAATCTTGTTCGAAACTCTACCATTAGTTCAAAACAATTGATTTACTTGCCATGATAGATGGAAGTCAACGTACCTTTTTCTGTATTAATTTAATAAAGGAAATAAAGCTTTAATAAACGGAAACATCCACTGTTAGCAATATATTATCATAAAATAAATAATGAAGAAAAAGAAACATTCAGCTAGAATTATAATTGAGTATTTTGTACGAATGCTGAGGAAACCAGAAAAAATAGCATTATAACTATCAAACGGTGCATAGAAGCGGCTGATAAAGGAGATTGGGGTACTCTATACTAAGCGTCAGTGAAAAGTGTCTAGGATTGATTCTACTTAAAAGAATAGGGTTTAGAATCTCCGTTTTAAATCTTCTATTTTCTTCATTTACTTATCAAGGTGAGTACATTGCTATTCTTAAATTTGACAGTTTGCAAAATGTAAAGTTTTTACTTTATCTTTGTTAAGATAAATAAAATGCCATTATGAAACCTATAATAGCAAACCTTAACAAAAAGTTATGCACAAAATAGGCTTAGAGATGCAAATACAAATAAAAGTGCTATGGTATCACCAACTAAATTTGTTTAATCTTTCCTTCGTTCTTCGTTCTTTATTTATCTTGTAAAAAAATAAAAGATACAAATCAACAGATGTATGCACTTCCTGAACAGTATGAAATATCAAATGGAGAACAATTCAACTATGAAGAATTATTTTTTGCTTTAAATGGTAAGTCTATTCTTGATAAACTCAACATTGCCAAAATCAGCATTGCTCATTGCAAATTCCATTTCTTGATTACAACAACAAGAGGATGGAATCGAATTAACAGACGATGAAAAGCAAAAAATAAAGGAGAAGAATGAAGAGACACTCTATAACATTGGTAGACGTTATTACGACTATTTTTGCATCGATACCAAAGCATTTCCATGGTTTCAAAAAGCAGCTTTACGAAACTATGGTCCTGCACAGAGAATGCTTGGTGAAATGTACCAAAAAGGATATGGTATCTCCAAAAATGATACACTAGCAATGGAATGGTATCAAAAAGCAGCTTTTAATGGAAATTATGAGGCTCAGAATAGTATCGGTTGGACATATCATCATGGACTGGGCGTACCCGTAGATTATAAACTGGCAAAGGATTGGTATATGAAGGCAGCTAAACATGGGAATCTGGCTGCTATTAAAAATATTGGTCGTTTGTATCACGATGGATTGGGTGTTACCAAGAGTATTCTCACTGCTATTGCATGGTATACAAAAGCTGCTCATCAAGGTGATATATTTGCACCTTATATTTTGGGACGAATCTATGAAACCGAAGATGAAGTCAAAGACTTGCAAAAGGCGATCAATTGGTATCAAAAAGCGGTTGATAATAAGAATGTGAATGCAATTACAGAAGTGAACCGTTTGAATAATATTGGGTTTTATGCAAAAGGTAATTTATTTAATAATAACTGGTTCTGTGATGGCTAATAACAGTACATAATCAGAAATACCATATGAGAACATAAACCTTGACATGGAGACGAAGGATAATGTCAATAATGAGCAAAAACAACCGTCCTTCACAACAAATAGCAATGATGAGCTAATTAACAATTTACTTGACAGCAAAATGAAGAGTTTAGTAGATAATCTTCAACTAAGAATGGAAATGATGGAAAAGGAAAGCAAAGAGAATAAAGATGCGTTAAAGAAAAAACTTGATCTTCTCGAACAGGAACAAATACGAAAGGATGAAGAGAATTTGAGGCTCAAAGAAGAAATAGCAAAGTTGAAAGCGGGGATAAATGGTGATAATAATAACGATAATAATAAAGACAATGCTAATGCTAATGACGATAAAAATAACGATATCAACTACGATTCAGCAGAAGATGACAGTGATTATGATAATGATATTAATTATGACACGGAATTAAGTTATAGTGACGATAGTGATGATGAAGACGAAGATTCCTCTGATAATTATGCTGATCCGAATTATGATTCTGACGCAAATTATGTCGATCCAAATTACGATTCATCTGATAATGAAGATATATCACCTAAATAGATACCAATGTATTAATAAACAAAGTGCAGCATTTTTTATTTATTTATTCTTCTCCATCTCCTCTTTGCCATAAAAAGCAGAAATCTATTAAGTAAGGGTAACACTGGATCAATATCAATGGGCTTTTACTTCTTTTTTTTTTTTAAAAAAAAAACAACAAAAAAACCGCTATTGCCCGTGTATATTTGGGTTAGTGATAACTTATACACGAACATTGTAAATTATCTTTTGAGAACCACCATTATCTACCTTAGATAAACAAGTATACATCATACAGCTGATGCAGTTATAATTTTATTTTTGTAATTGCTCAGATAGCATACTTATTGTTCCTTTTTGCAAACCAAAGTATTATTAATTTAAAGCTTTATTTTTATTTTCTATGGATTTAATTAGAATATAATTTGATTCTTATACTTCAACTCTAAAAGTCTTTTACAGATGATATCCACCGTGCCTCTCGAAGTGAGGCCTTGACTCATATCCTCTTCGGTCACCTTGATGCAATCCCTGTTCAGATGTACATAATTGATTCTCTTCAGAATACAGTCAGTGGTCGTGATCCGGTATTCGATTCTCCAGTCTCTTAGCTGATTTTTAAGATCAATGACATCCAAATTCAATGAGTATAGGGTATGATTGGGAAATTCAAACTTGAAATTATTGTACTTGATAGTAGTGACCAAAGTAAAGTACCTAAGGTTCGGTAGACTGTTTTGAATAAAGGTATGCACTAGACTCTGTACGTCCATCACCGAAAGTCTAAGCTACGAAGTGAAGGGTAGAGGCCGCGTTCTTCTGTATGGCAATTTCTGATAATGGTAGTACGTTGACTGGTAATTTTGAGGTTGATAAGATTAAGATAGGAGTAGAATAGATCATCGAGCTTGATCAATGAGCTACACAGCTGGCCCTGACGGCGATCATACAGAGAAAAAAACTTAATGTTTGTTAATACGATATTCTTGTAGTGAACATAGTGAGAGTAATTCAATGGAATTAAAAGTGTTTGGAGATTCTTAAAACTCTGGATGCGAAGCAGACCAAGCGTAGATTGAAACGAGTTGGCAAGATGGATATGCGGTATATGAAATCCTATGCCTTTCATGTGGTGGACATTGTGTTCTAGATTCTTTGTAAAAATAAATTGTTCCATCATGTAG
This sequence comes from Backusella circina FSU 941, assembly GCA_025399235.1. Classification (NCBI taxonomy): domain Eukaryota; kingdom Fungi; phylum Mucoromycota; class Mucoromycetes; order Mucorales; family Backusellaceae; genus Backusella; species Backusella circina. The sequence goes on from MU622508.1 coordinate 26,856, forward strand.
AAATTTAGTTTTAAATATTGTAGACGAGGAACTAGCTGCTCCAAGAGAGTAACAGTAGCACTGTATATCGGGCTAACACCTCCATCGGTTTCTGCTCCCAGATAGAGATCAAGATGTCTCAAGGATGGATACTTATAAGTTATGTAGTCCAAGAAGAGGTTACAATCCTTAGCAATTTCACCTTTCACCGATATTCTCATCCTTTCCAGTCGAGAGGCAGGCCCAAAACACGCCATTTGATTTATTTTTTCTTGGGTAAATTCAAGCCGAGTGTTATAGATGCACAGATGAACTAGACGTGGATTACTTTGATGCAAGTTTTCCAAAGGTTTGGATCCACGCGGGGAAAAGAAAAAATAAGCGTCTCCAAAGCAGGCGCGTTCTTGAGTAAGTTATACACTTCATGATGATTATTGTTTCGAAGACGGGAGAGATCAAAATCAAGCTCGCACAGATTTGAAAAGGTAATAGTGGAAAGGAGAGACCAGATACTGAATGCCACCCAGGTCTTACCAGTTTCAAGCTTTTCCCGGAGTTTCTTCACCACATGGACATCACTTCGACGCAAGAGAGGTGACGATAATGAGTCATGCAAATAGGATACTCGCTTCAGGTTTGGAAATATATAGGGTATCTCCATGAGTAGAGTGCTATTGACGAAGCGGTGATCCAAGTAGCAGTATTTGACCATGCTGCCATTCAATTCACCTTTTTTGAATCGGTCAAGAACTTCCTTTGTACGAGTAGGAGGGATCACAATGCTTTCGTATAGAATAGATGTGTACAGGATGTATTTTAGTCGGCGAGAAGTCTTTGCTAAACTTAATCTTGCATAAAAATTCAGGTAGCGGGTGATCTCCAGATTGACTTCTTTTGGGAGTTGGTCTAGCATTTTCTGGGTAAGAGGATAAGTAATGAAAAAAAAATAGCAGTGTAAAAAAAGAGAATTAAAAATAAATAAATAAATAAATAAATAAAGGAAAGTACCTAGTATTTACGTAGAGGTAAAGTTAAGATTTCCATGTACTCCTTGTTTTCACGGCTTCTTCATTGATTCTATGAGAAATAACCTTGATCAAACAATGAATAGAAATTTAAATTTAGAATAATTTAGTTTTCATTATTTTATTTTAAAGACATCCTTTTGTCCAATATACATTTTATGCATAGATCCGTCTTTTTCTCTCTATGGACTAAATTTATGTTGCTATTATTAAGTTTGATATGTGCATCCTTTAAAAATGAAGTAATAGCCAAGCTATCATGCTGTCATTTTGATACCTTGTATATTATTTAAGAGTAGCAGCCTAATCCGCATGTTTATTACTTGGTTTTTGAACAGACAAGCCGTACATTCCTGCAGGCACAAAAGAGCACAACGAAGAGGGGTAAGGGTGTTGATTTAACAATGAAAAATATAATACTCTTAAATGGAATGAATGCAAACCTTTATTGACCTGTTTTTCTTTTTTAATTCTTTGTTATAATATGTAACATAGTTGATTTTGGTTATGTGTTCTTATCACTCAATGTATAAAAACCCCTTGCAAAAATAAACATGTTTTTCCAAAATTGAAAATAAATGAAGACACTTTATTTTTTAAAAATGACAGACCTTGATTCCACTTTTTTTTTCAAAAAATTGATATAAATATTAAATCCGGCAACACCTATTGTTGCTGAACGAATATTTTAGGGAAAGAATAAATTGTTGAGTAATTTAACAATAAAAATGGAGAGAATTATATCGTATAGACTATTGAAGCATTGTATTTATCACAATAAACATCACATGAAGCAACTTTCGTAGCATAAAGTAGACTTTGAAGTTTGAAAACCAGACTCTATAGAAAAAAGTAGAGATCAGTGCTTATGTATCCATACATTCATTTCGATACAAGATCTTTATTGATTATCTAAAGCTTCCTCTACCGTTTTTGCTGTGTCATAAAATGAGCATAAAACGTAATGCATGGAATAAATAGACTCTCTGGAAACTGTTCTGTTTTAAATAATAGGTTAATAATAATAATATTTAATAGATATATTAATATAATGAAAAATGGCGATAACAGGTTCTATTTAAGTACTTTTAACACACAAGATGAGTCCTCTCACTTATCCGAGTCTTTCTCATTAAATATTCTCCTTTTCTCAAAATTTTGAAAGCTTTTCTCATTTCCTTAAAAAAGATAGTACTATTATTTGCTACTGGAAAAAATGAAGAAGTATAAAAATAGAATAGTGGATTAATGTATCAATTTGCAATATTAATAATCAAAAGGAAAAAGAGAAAGAATAGACTAAATAGTGTATATACAACTGTTAACACGAATGAATGAAAACTAAACTATTTCAATCTCAAGGACCGAGCTGTATGACACAACTAGAGAAAACAAAAACACTGACTTTTTTTTTAATAAGCAATAGATCATAGCAGTAAAATATGATCTAGAGCAATTTAACAAAGTAGTTGTAAATACTCTCCATTTCTTAATATAATATTATATAAACACCATTGAAATACTCTATATATCTATTTCTGCTACTTTTTATTCGGTAGAAACATCTAAGCTATATAATGAATTCTCTCATAGAATGGGCCCTGATTTTTTCTTTTCTCAGCATTTATTTAAGCTATTACTAAAAGCGGAGGTTCTACTTTTCCACAAATAGTCATTTAGTTAACACCTTTGATAGAATTTTCTTTTAATGGATATAAAACCTCTTAATTAATGAAAAAGTCGTATTGCTTTTTTGATCCATCTCATTTATTTGTTTCCCATGACAACCTTTCAGAATAATTCTTGGTATTCCCCTGTTTTAGTCGAAGAAAGTTGCCTTATTTCAGTTTCTATAATAATTCTGTAAATAATAATAACATGTCAATTGTATGTGTTCATTTTGGTACTCTCTCTTTTGTATTCACAATATATATAATTTGTGATCAATGCACTTTCAGCGAATGAAAGGCATTCTATTATGTAATAAGGTTTTGCTTGTATTCAGAAAAAGGAAATTATAGAATAAAATATAAAAATACCAGGCACAAAATCCGTCAATTGGGGAATCACAGCATGAAACCTTAAAATTATTGAAGGGCATTTTTTATATCGATTTGGTTATTTAGAGATCAGTTGTCATTTTACAGAATTATAAATATCTGTATTGAGTAGTTCTAAAGAGAGACAGAGAGCGAGAAAGAGAAGGTATGAATGAGAAACAAGAAATAAAACAAATAAAACAAATAAAACATTTTTATCCTTCTCACACAAGATAAGATAAGGTATTGTATATTTTTATAAAATAAATATCTGATGTCCTTTTTGTATCTCCATCTAATCTAAATATACTACTTTAAGACGACGAGAGGAGTTTCTTTAACAAAATATTTGTCATTAACTTTCCATGCGTTTTTTCTTTTCTTCTTTTTTTTATATGAGCATATTCATTAGTGATAAAGGTGGTGATATCTCTTGTAGTATCTATTTTGTTATTCTAAAACCCGGGGGGTTTTTTTTTCTCGATTTTTGTTTAAGAAATGAAAAGTGAAGTTTCTCATATCAACAACAAAAAGCTTAAAATAGTATCTATTGGTCAAGAGGGATCGATCTAATCTCCTTTGTTTCTCTTAAATATACTCTTTTTTTTTTTTTTTTAAAACATATCAAAAAAAATTCTTAGTCAGAGTGAAAGATAACGATTATTCCCTAAGATCGTGACAACATGAGGTAACATATTACCATTTATGGTTCTGCTACACAAAAAGGCTAAACCAAATCAAGGGAAAGCCTCTTTTTCAAAGGCAAGGAGATAATTCAAGAATTGTAGTCTGTGTGTTGTGAGATAAGACCATTCTCGGATTTTTGATACAAAAAAAAAAGAGGTCTTTTATTTTTGGAGCAAGGCATGTGCTGTGATGGCTTAAACAAGAAATTAATTCTTTCACTCACTGGTGCATGGACCCAAATGCTTATTCATAAGGTTCAAACTCCTTTTATTTATCGCCCAATATGGTTATGACTGAAATTGTAAATAAATAAATAAATAAAAAAACAGCATCCTTTTTATTGAAATATCATTGATGAACGACTTTTTTTTTTTTTTACTAAAGAGCCTGTATGTAATTTGACATTATGTTAGCAATGCGCTATGCTGAGCATCAGTTGTATTAAAAAAATTAATAAGGTGGGGGGTTTGTTCATTTGGGAAAAAAAGAAACTCAGTGAAAAAAAAAAAAAAAAAACGGAGTTTATTATTTTTTTTCTACATATATATCCAGATAGCCCTTTTTAGACGAGTTTTTCTTCTTCTTCCTTCTCTTTATATTTTATTTATATAAACATTAAAGCACACATATCAACAATTCATACTTTGATCTACCTCTTTTTTTCCTAAAAAAATTGAATGAATAGTTATTTAAACTCAATTTATCATAGTAGATCTCACCAAAATGTCAATTCTCACAGAAAATACTCCCATCTTGTCCAATAAACGACAACAGGAAAAAGGTTATCGCCATGAACTCAAATGGCTTGTAAAGAATTCAATGCCACTTGTTATCAGCTATTTATTACAAAACATGTTGCAGAGTGTCAGTGTCATCAGTGCTGGTCGCTTGGTAAGGTTTATTATATATGCATCATACATGCACAGTGTTTAATACTAACACACTCGTCTGATAGGGTGCAAGTGAATTGGCTTCTGCCTCTCTTGGTAGTATGTTTGTCACCATCACCGGTCTCTCCGTTGCCACCGGTGCTGCACTCTCCTTGGATACTCTCTGTTCGCAATCCTTTACCTACTCTGACGACAAGACCATCGTCGGTCTCCACGTTCAGCGCTGCTTGGCCTTCATGTCCATCCTCTACATTCCCATCGTCGCCCTCTGGTGGAATGCCGAAAGTGTCTTTCTCTTGCTCCGTCAGGAACCCCATATCGCCGAACTCTCTGCCATCTTTGTGCGCTGGATGATCCTCGCCGCGCCCGCCTTTGCCCTCTTTGAGGCTCTCAAAAAGATGTTGCAAGCCCAGGGGATCTTTAATGCACCCACCTACGTACTTATTTTAGGCACCCCCCTTAATTTTATCCTAAACTATATCTTTGTTTGGATCCCCGGATGGTCGATGGGTTTCCAAGGTGCCGCCATTGCCAGTGTCATCACTTATTGGGTGATTGTGGTGCTCATGTCGCTCTATATCTTTATGATCAACGGCAGCCAGGCATGGCCTGCCTGGTCTACACGTGCTGCCTACAACTGGCGTCAGTGGGGTCCTATGGTCAAACTCGCCGTCCCTGGCATCCTCTTGATCTGTACCGAGACCTGGGCCTATGAGATCATTGCACTGGGTGCCAGCTGGATCGATACCACCAATCTGGGTGCCCAGAGTGTCATCCTCACCTCCATTCTAGTCCTCTACACATTGGTCTTTGGTATCGGCATCGCCTCCGCCAACCGCGTGGGTAATCTATTGGGTGCGCAAAGACCTAAACAGGCTCGTATTGCTTCACGTGTTGCATTGGCTGTTGGCTTCACTGTTGCCCTCAGCAACGCCTTGGTTATGTTTTCACTCCGTTCCAAATGGGCCTATTTCTTTACAGATGACAAGGAGGTTGCTGACATTGTCTCCAAGGTCTTGCCCCTTGTGGCTGCCTTTGTCCTCTTTGATAATATTGCCGGTGTGGCCGATGGTGTCATGAATGGAATGGGAAGACAACATGTTGGTGCCTGGTGTAACTTGGGCGCCTATTACCTGTTTGCGTTACCTCTTGGCTTTTATCTCTGTTTCCGTAGTGGATGGGGATTGATGGGTCTTTGGTTTGCATTGATGGTTGCATTGTTTGTTGCCTCTCTTATCACTGTGCTTGTTGTTGTGACGTCGGACTGGGATAAGGAGGCACTCAAGGCAGAGGAACGTTCAAAGGAGGAGGTGAGTTCAAGCAATAGCAGTAGTAGTAATAGTCGTAGTGCATCACCTCTTCCTCTTTAAGTTATATATATAAGAAGGTTGGTTCCAGTTACATTTATTATTTTATCTCTTGCATTTCTCATATATACACTTTCACACTATTTGTAAATCAATATACCTTCGTTTGATAGCAGTTATACAAATATTATTATTAATAATAAAAAAAAACCCCATTATAATACAAACAAAAACAAAAAGAGATGCTTTTTGACTTTAATCAAATGAATATATAAATAAAAAATGGATAAAAAAAAAAGGGGGAGGGGTAGTACCAGTGAAGAGAAAGCGACTACCAATCATTCACCTGGCATGCATTAAGGGTACGCCCTTTTGGATTCATACCACTTCCATCCAAACTAAAATTCCAATTATGCTTTGTGCATGTAAGTGTATTACCAAGAACCTGTCCCCAACTCACAAGATCCACCTTCTTGTGAGGACAGTAGCGATCACACTCATAAACAGTGCCATCACCTGCACGTACTTTAATACGGTTACCACTTACGGCTTTGATGGGTCTTCCGCCTGTAAACCCATTTGTAGTTGCCATGGAAGAAGTGGTAGTGGTCTTTTCGTTCTTGTTCATTTCATCATTGCAAGAGTCACTACTACTGCTACTCGAACACTCCTCTTCTTCATACTTCTTTTCCTTTTCTAATCGTTTTTTTTCCTTCTTTTCCATCTTTTCTCTTCTCTTTTTCTCCTTGTAATCATTTCTATCATCTACCGAATTTTTTTTTGTTTTAGTAGCTATTTATGGTGATTATTTGTGTGTGTGTAATACCTTGATTCACTTTTGATGGATCAAGTGCCTTTCTTAAGAGATCCTTTACAAGTGGAAGTAATTCAATGACCTTTTGTTGTTGTTTTTAGTTGAAAAAGTACGTTTTCATTGTTATTATTCTATACGCTTTACCTTCCAACTCTCATTTGATAATTCACGCAAGTCATTCACCTATTTTTATTGTTATTAAACAAGATAGGAAATTTATGATTATTATTATTATTACTATTTACATAATAAAGTCGATTGTCATCTAAAATAATAATATCGTCTTCAATTTGTTTCTCTGACCAATTGCGTTCTTTGCCTATTTGTTCCATGAGTGTTGATACTCTCTGTTATGATGGTAAGAGTGTAAGTAATAAGGATATAAAGATATAACACTCTTACCATAGAGTCAGGTAAGGGTACTTTTTCAATATCTAAACAACAAGATGATTATGATCATATCATATGATGATAAGCAATAATAACACAAATACCAGCAGATGTATTCTGAGTTGCCATTCCTGAAGCCATATAGCTTTCAAATAGGTTTACTCCTCCTTTATTTTTACCCATGTTGTTATTTTAATGTAAGTTATCAATAAATAAAATAAGTAAAGAAACGAAAGAAAAAGGAAATAATATAAAACTTTTTGTGTTTATTTTTATATTGAAAAAAAATTCAATCTCCGTTCACGCATATTCAAGGTTCTCCTCTAAGTTCAGAGATCTCATACTTGATCTCTGAGAGTGTATTTAATAGTGCATCAATCACTTGCTGCTTTTCTTGTCGCTGTAACTCGTATGAACTGCCAATTTGATCCAGCGACAGGATCATCTCATCTAGTTCCTTATCTGTTGCTTCCAGTTCGTCTACTTGTTGTCTCAGGTCTTGGACTGCTTCTTTTTCCCTTGCAGTGAGTGTTTTGTGGGAGTCAATGTCATGTTGGGTGTCTTTAATGGCTTGATCGAGATGTTTTTTGGTTAATTTTTTGGAATCAAGTGAATCAGTCTTGAGTGAGATGACTTGATTTAGTTGTTTGATTTCAGGTGTGATCTTTTCACTGTCAATACCCTCTCCCTCCTCCTCCTTTGCCTTCTCTTCGTCCTTTGTCTTTACAATATCTTCTTTGCTCTTCTTCTTTTGTACAATCGTTTTTTTTTCTTCGTTATAGACAGCAATATCAGATTTGGTTTGATTTGTAATGCGTGTGCGATGGAGTGTTTTTGCGTCTACTAGCTTTTCAACACGTACATTGTCTTTGTTGGCGGCGTCTTTTAGTCCGCCTGATTTCTTTGGTGAGGTGATTATCTTTGAGGCGCTCTATTTTATATTGATCAGTCATTGTTTACTTTATTATTATTATTATTATTATTATTAAACGATATGCTTACAACATGTCGACTCTGCTTCACTTCAGTCTATTATTATTATATATTTGAGTCAATAATTATTCTTTCAAAAGAGATAAGAATACTTGCAATATTGGATCTTGGTAGCTCCGTTGTTCGTTGGATTATATTCTCTTGATCGTTCATTATTTATAATATGGGTGTATTTATTTGAATATATCGTATAATACAATATAGTATAAAGAGAGGGCTTTTGTTTTTATACATATTTTTTGTACACTTTTGCAATTGAAAAATCTCAAGTCACGAATGACTTCCATAAAAGGCATATGTCTTTTATTCACTGTAAAGTGTAATTCATCATCCAATACTATAAGCATATATTTATACCAATTCATTCATAAGGATGTACGAGAGAATAATAGAAAGAAAATATAAGTTAGTGTTACTAAATTATGAATGAGTGCTAATATTTTATTAAATTCTGAATAGAAAACTGTCCTATTTCACCCTTTTAATAACATTCTATTTCACATAAAAAAGATACAGGTTTGTTGTTTGTATTTGTTTTACTGTGAATTGACAACATCAAACATAAAATGTGTTCATTTGCTCTCTCTTCCAAATAAAGAAACATTCTAGAATACAATTCATCAAAGAAGACAGTTATAAATGCTGTTCAAATAGAGAACACAAGCAACTTTTAAGGTCTTTTATTTCATTAACATTCCTTTTCTTTTTTTTTTTTGTTTCTTCTCTTTGTCATAGTAATCTAAACATGTTAAAAAATCCAGAAAGAGTTGATTTTTACGATATAAAAACACTCTTGGCCAGACTTAAAAGTAAGTTAATGAACACAATCCACTTAAGAAGTATAGGTTAACTTCATTCTACATTAAAAGAGGATGCTATTCCAGTGACACCAAGCGTGATAGAAGGAGCTGCCTCAGGAGATATTTCGGCCTATCTTGTACTTGGTGAAAAATACAGTGAATTGAAAGAGTACAAGAAAGCAATCTCATGGCTTATGCTAGGTGCGTGGAAAAACCACCCGCAGTGTATGGTTATGATTGGTTACTTTTATGAAAACGGAATCTATGTTACCAAAGATATGGACAAGGCAATGGATTGGTATATAAAATCAGTATCTAAAAACGCTCATCAATCTATGTATCACTTGGATAAATTGTGTAAAGAAGGCTTTTATTCAAAGCTGATAACAAAAAGTAAGTATATAAATTTCTATTTTTTATTTTTAGGTTTTGGGGGGGGGGTTTTTTTCATATTCTAACGAAATACATTAGTTTTGAAGGAGCTTGCTCAAAGAGTAGAAAGAGATAAGCAAAGAATAAAGGAATTCAATATGTTTATGCATTGGAGAACCATCGAAGTCAGAAACAGGGCAGGACGACTGAATGAGTTGATTGGCGGAAGCATGGCGAATGTTAATCTTATAAAGAAGAAATTCAAAGATGAAGAGATTGAGTTGCATATAAAAGAACAAGAGCAGATTATAGAGGGATACAATCATTTAATGGATCAGAAGGACCGGGTGAATTTTGATACGAATCAGATTGTATTGTTTGAGAGCATTATTCAAACATTGTCTGATTTTGTTTATATTAGAAATTGAAAATAAACAGTTGATATAAACAACATTCTTATGAAGTGTAGAGGAGGTTCACCAAGTGGTTCACAATGATAATCGATATTTATTTATCACTTAAATATATATATGTAACAAAGTATGCGAATCTCAAAAAGGATCTTTATGTTTACTTCCAATTTTATTTTAATAAAAGTTAATATTTCAATAACAGTATTTCTATCTCATTGAACCTATTAGGAAAACATTATTAGTGCATTGTCATAGGACTATCATTCTTTATTTCTAAAGCTTGAAGTTTCCTTCTACATAGCATAAAACTCATCGGCATATTCAATCAGAGTCTTGTATTCTGTATCAAGTTTAGCTTGTATTAAATTTGTTAGATCCACATCGTCACCATATACACTGCTCCACTCACTATTGCACGCAGTGCTACTACTCACAGACACAGTATCAGATTCATCATACCCACTGTCACCATCATCTTTCAGCATGTTTTTAATCATGTCTGGTCCTTCACAGTGGGTTAGGTCCTGCAATAGTATCGCTGTATCTATCATTTGCTCTATTTGGTTCATCAAAATGGCTATTTCATCATCTTTCGGTGTATTCTGTCTTTTTTGTTCATTCACTGGTTCATGATAGGCGGTATTATTGTTCACTGGCAACATGTTGTCAGTAGTTTGATGACCACATTGATTTGTCGGATTTGCAATTTTAATACTGTGATTCGTCTTGCTATCTGTCAACAATATCTCTGGATTGAATTGGTCTTCTACTAATTTTTTTGGGAATTTTCTTCTCCTTGATGTGTTTTCTGAATTTGTACGTTGAATGACACTGTTATCTGCTAACAAGCGTTCAATTGCCTGACTTTCATATCCGATTACCGTTTGTCTTTTCCTTGATGTTCCTTGTAGAGGTCTCATTGGTGTGTTTTCTGAATCTGTGTGTTGAATAACATTGTTATCTGCCAACATATGGTCAATTTCCTGACTTTCATATCCGATCACCGTTTGTCTTTTCCTTGATGTTCCTTGCAGATGTTTTATTGGTGTGTTTTCTGAATTTCTACGCTGAATAACATTGCTGTTTGTCAATGTGTGGTCAGCTACCTGATTTTCATATCCCAATAATGTGCTTCTAGTATCACCTCCATATAATGCCAGTTCCTGTGATTTTTCTGTATTTGAAAGGTCATCAAATGCTTGTTGACAATGTACTGAGGCTTTATATAATCAAATATACATTCAAACGTTAAAATATGTCCAATCTAATAAATAGTGAATATATACAAACCATAATTCAGATTTGGGAGGATACCCTTCTTCATGCGATGCTTTACCTTCATCTTTGCAAGATGGAACCCGCCCCTGGCACTTCTACTAAACCACACCGTTGCAGCATTCTGATCCTTCATCACCGCAAGCCCCTTCTCATAGAGCACACCCATATTAAACTCTGCCTTGAAATCACCAAATGTTGCTGCCCTGATATACCATTTCCGTGCTTCCTTGTAGTTAATTGTCTCGCCCATTCCATAATGGTACAAAAAGCCAATTTTAAAGAATGAGCGAGTGTAATTATTTTCAGCTGCTTTCTTGTACCAGACCATGGCAAGAGGATAATTGATTTGGACACCGAGACCGATACTATAGCATTGTCCAATGTTGTATTGTGACTCTGGGTAGTTTGATTCAGCGGACAGTAAATACCATTCAAATCCTTTTAGGTGATATTCGTGGTCTTCGTAACTGTAATAGATATTCCCAATTCTGCAGAGGGTACTTGGGTCTTTGTTTTGTGCTTTTTCAAGCATGATTTTTGAAGTGACAACTGTATCTTCTATTGATATGTATATTAGATATTAGATTAAATGATGGAAAAGGAAACTTGCCTATTAGCGCTTTATAAAGATCTTCGGCGTTCTTTGATAAAGCAAAGACCTCTTGCGGCTGATTTTGGCTTGCCATACTTTGCTTTTAATAATAAAAATAAATAACTACTAAAAATATGTAATAAACAAAAAGTAGAAAAAAAAAAAGATTAGGTTTAAGATTACTCTTTATACTCAATTGGGTGTCATTGTTTAATATAAAATTGAAATAAAGAGACGACAAAGCCAATAAACCATTTATTAAGTACTTTTATATTTTTTCATAATGGAAAGAGTCTTCAAATGATATGTAAGGTGTAATTGGGTACAACTTTAAGTACTATGCAAAGGTAATGGTCACACTAAGAACAACACATTTTCGCCGCTGGTAATGGACACTGTGCCCGTTCCTGGAGCTGATCAAAGTAAATAAATAGAAACCATGATATTTTTTATTATGACGGGATGAGTTTACTAATAAATTTTTATTAGATTTGTTTCACAAGACATTTTCTGAGACAAATGATCTCCTTTATTGAAGCTCTTTGGAGAAATGGCTTTTTATTTTGGCTTGACTTAACACGAGAAGACTTACCAAGTCTATTTATGATAAATACGAACTTTTTGAAGGTGTTCTTTTGGTAGTGGTGCTTAACCGTTCTTTGTTGGTATCGATACTCGACTTCAAAATTAACTTCTCTATCAGGCACACTTTATGTTCCATTGCATTCCACCTTTTCACTTCAAGTACATCATCGTTCAAAGAAAAATATACATTTGTAAGCATGGATGCTAATAAGATACGTTAAAATTAGGTCTACACCTAGACAAGGGTCTTTTACATGTTAATATCCATGTTGATGTATTATTTACTATGCTATAACCTGCAAGAAAATATAAAAAAAAAACTTGCCTTTCTTTAATTCATCCAGAGCCATAAAAAAGATAGGCTTCATAATATAATATTCAACTTTATTCTAACAAAACACTTTATTACACATCAACTCATTGGATACACAAGCATCAATGCAAAGCCCGCGACGTCATCTCGTGTGGCGGTTTCACGTGACTGAAAAGCTTTTCAGAAAAAAAAATCAACGCACAGAAAGGCTCTCTTTCTTCTTTAAATACATACGCGAACCATGTCTCGTTTCTTCCGTTCGACCTCAGATACCGAATCTGAAAGTGAAAGCAGCTCTGACAACGAATCCCAATACTCTCAAGATGATTTCAGCTCGGATGAAGAGGAGAATTATCATTCTGATGAACAAGCAGAGCAAGAGGATCAGCCTAAAAAGTCACGTTGGTTGAAGGGGGAAAGTGATTCCGATTCTGACGATGAATCTACGCAGAAAAGACAGGCTAGATCACAAAAGGATAAGCGTATTGACGAGATGGAGACTGCTGTGAAGGCTATTGAGAATGGCCAAAAGAACAACGACTGGAATCTTATCTCTACTGGTAGGAACAAGTGCACAAAAAAAGGCAATAGTCTTTCATTTTACTGACCTTGTATTGAATAGAATTTGATAAGTTGACTGTTACTATTTCAAGAGCAACAACTGGTTTCGATAAGATTCCCTTACCCAAGTTTTATATCAAGACAATGGTTGAACTCGAGGACCATTTGAACGACAATATTTCAAAAGAGAAGGGTGGAAAGAAGAAGGGTGGGAATACCAAGGCAATGAACAGTTTGAAACAGAAATTGAAGAAACTATCAAAGCAATATGATGACCTTATTGCTGCCTATAGAGAGGTAAATATAAATATATAGTGATGGAAATAGAAATGGTAAAAATAACTGACAAATAAATAGGATCCCGAGAAGTTTATGGAAGAAGACGAGCCTGAGCAAGTGATTGAGCAACCTAAAAGAGAAGCCCCCAGTTCATCTACTACTGTGGTCAATGACGATGATGATGGTTTTACTGCTGTTGAAAAAGGTGGCAAAGCGGCTACACCTGTTAGTGTCACGAACTTGTTGACGCGTTTAAGAGAAGTGTTAGAAGGTCGTGGTAAAAAGGTAATTCCATAATAATATAAATGAAAGAGAAATAACAATACGAATAATAACTCTTTTCGATAGAATACCGATCGTTCCGAGCAAATCACAGTACTTGAAAACCTATTGCGTATTGCTAAATCACCATATCAAAAGATCTCTGTCCTCTTAGTGCTTATAGCCTCTCGTTTTGATGTCAACATTAGCCTGGCCAGCTTTATGAACATCGCCACATGGAAGAGCGCGGCAAAAGAGTTCAATATGCTTCTCGAGATATTAGAAACAAACAAGTCGTTTATGGTTGCTGAAGATGCAGACGAGATTGACAATGAGGATAAGGATATCGTTCCAGAGGATGGTGAAGTAATTAGACTTCGTGGCTCTATTATCAGTTTTATCGAACGTTTAGACGATGAATTCAACAAGTCACTTCAGAATATCGATCCCCACGGTATCGAATACATTGATCGTCTTCAGGATGAGGCCTCCGTCTATGCCATGCTAATTCGTACTCAATTCTATCTTGAAACTTACAATATGAACAGCATCATTCCCAGAGTCATCGCTCGTCGTCTGGATCATATCTACTACAAGCCTGAGCAAGTCATTCGCTCATTGGAAGTCAGCAGTAACGCTCTCTTACCTAAATACATCACATCAAAGATCACCACCTCGGATGATCCCAATGAATTAGTCAACCAACTCTGTACCTATCTCTACAAGGACACATCTTCTGTCTTCCGTACTCGTGCTATGCTTTGCCATATCTACCACCATGCTCTTCACAAGAAATTCCATATTGCCCGTGATTTATTACTCATGTCCCATATTCAGGACTCTATCCATCAGGCTGATATTGCCACTCAGATTCTCTATAACCGTGCCATGGTGCAGATTGGTATCTGTGCCTTCCGCGAGGGCCTCATAAAAGAATCACATGCCGCCTTATCTGAAGTACAAGGCTCTGGTCGCGTCAAGGAACTATTGGCTCAAGGTGTACAGCAGGCACGCTTCGGACAACCCACCAATGCCGAAGTCGAAGCCATGGAGCGTCAGCGTCAGTTACCCTTCCATATGCATATTAACCTTGAACTCCTTGAGTGCATCTTTTTAGTCTCTTCCATGCTACTTGAAATCCCTGCCCAAGCTCAAGCCGGTACAAACAATAAAAAGTATATCTCTCGTCCCTTCCGTCGATTACTCGATTACAACGAGCGTCAAGCCTTCGCTGGTCCTCCAGAAAATACCAGAGATCATATTATGAGTACTGCCAAGGCGTTGGCATCCGGAGAATGGGAAAAGGCCAAGGACTTTATTCCTGCCATCAAGATCTGGGATTTAATGACTGAAACTCAAAGCATCAAGGATATGCTCGTACGCAAAATTCAAGAAGAGGGTCTCCGTACCTACCTATTCACCTATGCAAGCTACTACTCTACTCTCGGTCTCTCCCAATTAGCGGCCATGTTTGATTTGCCCTCTCAGGACGTAGCTGCTCTCGTCTCAAAGATGATTTTCAATGAAGAACTCTCGGCATCATTGGATCAGGTATCACAATGTATCGTCCTTCACAAGGTTGAACACTCTAAACTCCAAGCCCTTGCTTTACAGTATTCTGAAAAGGTTGCTAATCTTGTGGATCAAAATGAACGTTTGGCTGGTGGAAATACCACCAATAGTAACAGCAACACTAATAATCCAAACTATAGTCACAACAAAAGCCATCATTAGATAAACATTAAAAAAGTATTCCTCACATCCACTCCACTCCATTTCTTTACTGTCAAATATATAATTATATATAAATAAACATTGCAATAAACACACTCTATTGTTCAACTATCCATTCTTTTATAGTTTAAATGAGAAACAGGGAAGGTTGGTGCGTTTTCAAAAAATGATTGGTTGATGATGATATGGGGTTAAAATGCTTTACACTACACGTTTGACTTCAAAGAAACGCTTGAGATAATACACCTGCCAGAAACAAACAGCAAATAATAACACAAGTTGTATAACTGACCACCATTTAACACGAGAGTTTGTACTTTCAGCAGCTAATAAAAAACAAAGGAGTCCATTATTGACTCTCTCTCTCTCTCTCTCTCTCTCTCTCTCTCTCTCTCTCTCCTTTATCCAAAAACTTACTGTCTCTATGTCTACGTTCACGAGCAACAATATATTCCTGTTCTGCCTTGATACCAAGGATGCTATCAGCCAATTCTCTAATTTCCTTTTCTAGAGGGTCTACAGCGCCATCACCTTTATATCATAACCGTATTTACTTAGTCTCTCTTTCTCTCTCTCTCTCTCTCTCTCTCTCTCTCTCTCTCTCTCTAACTTACCGTTGGCATCGGCTGCCGCGGATTCATTGATATGCTCATTAAAACTAACAGCCTTTGCAGAATCACCATCCAATTTGTTTGAGAAGCAATAGGTGTATCGTCCTGCCACTTTAGCCTTAAACATATGAGCTCCCTTTTCATTGTTACCACCTCTTGAGATAATATTGCCATTTGGCTCGGCAATCTAAAAATAAATGTAAGATGGAAATGCTCTCTTTCTCTCTCTCTCTCTAGATTAAAAATAATATAAATATTTACTGTAAAATCAACCATGTGGTTGCCACCTTCAATAACCTAAAGCAGTAAATATCAGTAAAAAATGGATATTTTTTTTATCTATATCTTGGCCTGTTACTGCTCCGTACTTGGTAAGTGATTGTAAACTGATCATCAATGGCCAAGTCTTCATAAAAGCATTCTTCTTCCTTGGGAAACACGTCAATGGTCATACCAAGGACTACATTGATGAGTGAAATCAGCGCCACTAATAAGAATAGCGTACGTTTATGTGCAATCATGGATAGTGTTATGTATATAAAGAAAGAAGGAGACAAAGTGGTTATTAATTTTTAAATCTTCGCGTCAAAATGGGCAGAAAAAACAAAAAAAGGGGATTGTTACACGTGATCTAAATGGAAATTGTACGTACACAAACACTTTGTCAGTATTTAATGAAGTGGATATCATCTTGTAAGTGATAGAGACAGAAAATGTATTGATGATGAGCACTAGGACTTGTTTTTTGTTTGTTTTTTTGGTTGATAGAGAGAAAATGGGCTAGTAGTTCTTGTTACACCAAAACAAGGCTGGTGTACTTTCATGAATGTTGCATATTCAATCACCCGAGCATTCCATTGCTATTTTTATGCTACAAAATAGTCTATAATGATGATGATGGGTTTTAACTTTGAATTTTAAGAAATAGTGATAGAATGGTACAAAGAAACGATCTTCTCTTTTAGAAATAAAGCTCTTTCTTTTATTTAGAAAAACATCCTCTTTTGAGGGGAGGTGAAAATGATAAATTGTGTAAACTGACTTTGAAACTAGTTTCAGTCCAGGACAATCAATATAAAAGCGAGTATTTCCAAGAGATCTGTTTTTATTTCGCTTTTCTCTTCCTTTTATTCTGCTTCCTTCTATTCTTTTTTGATATACCGATTCTTAGTGATTTACTTTTTAAAATATTTATCCAGCTTTCTTTTGATCAAAAACAGGAATGCATGCTCGTTTGTCAACAGTGGAGGGAGATCATTGCCACCCGTTGCTTATATCACACTGTTCATATTGGTAAAAAAAAATAAATGGAAGAGATTAGTTCCTTTTGAAAGGTTTATCAGGATCATGAAGTAGACCCCTTCTCTTCAAAAGCAGGTCACGGTTCTTTTTATCGAACCCGTAGCAGGAAAAAAAACTGGATACTAGCAAGTTGATCAAGTATTTTCCAAACCTTGAAAGAGTCGTGTATTCAAAGCATAGTGTGACTCTTCAAGACTACTCTACATACATCTTTGAGAGCATTAAACCAGTATCTGGTATTCAGTGTGTTTATGACTCTAACGGTTGCGACTTGATCTGTAAGCTGTCTACTGCCAACCTGTGCTCTTACCTTACTGAGCTCCATTTAAATATGATGGTTCGTTTAGGCTGTCGTAACTCTGTAAAGGATGTCTATAGCCTTTTACCCTTTCTTAGAAATATGCCCAAGCTCAAGAACCTCACACTAGAAGATTGCTCTTACTCTGCTAAAGATTTGGAAGACATACACACCAACATTACTACTTTGGAGTCACTTACAATCCGGTTTTCCTACCTTGCACCACAATCTCAAAAACTGGTCAATATCAAACCTGCAGAGACAATGATATTCTTGGCCATTGAAGTGTTTCCGAAGGATATAATACACTACCCTGACCTGCTTTTTTTATTCGTAAAAAATACCCTAACTTGGCGGTTCTTGGGATTTATTTTTTTGACAGTGGCGGTTATTACGACCAGGAAGATGATCTAATAGAGAAAGTCAACAAGCATGGTTATCTGCCTTTGATTAAACAGCTGGGTCCAAAACTGAAGAAGATTTCTCTCGATAAGGTACAATATAATAATTATAGTATTATTCACAAAATGGATGCTACTGGATGCCAAATACAGAAGTTGGTCCTTAGCGCTAACTATGACACCAAGTGCCTGTCCATCCTGTCTCAATCGAACCAATCAAAATACATCCAAGATCTCTCCTTGACTGAGATGCTTTGGCCATCTTCTTACACTTTCTTGGAAACCATGATTACACTTGTAACGTTACGTTTGTCCTATGCCACATCAGTGATAAAGTCCAAGAATGAGGTCAACTTGAACATGCTATTCAGGGCATGCCCAAAGACGCTTAAATCTCTCCAGATCTTTAACACGTATGTCTGTTTCGAGAATGGTAAAGAAGAGCAGACGTTTGCAATCGAAAGGTTAGACATAGCGTTTTGTCATATCCCAAAAGGGTTTGATGAATTTACTTCAAAATGTCTCCCAAACTGTAAAATTTCTATCGTGTAAGAGAGAGATGTGGAATAATCTAATAAAAATTTGTTGCGATCAAACTACTTTATTTGTTTTCGTTTCATCTTGAGTTTGTCTCTTAAATTTGAATATAAGTTAAATACACTTTAATGCATTTAAAATAAACCATCAAACAATGAATAAACTGAACAATGCCTACCCTTTCTATATCAAATACAAGAATTCCACTTGAATTTTCCTTGAATACGGATTAGGAAAGTTCAGATATATACTCGAAATCAAATATATAATACATTTAAATTCTATACTTGATCAAATCCATTATATTAAACTATATGCATTAGAAAAGTTATGGATGGTTCTGCTTTTATATGCAAATGTACGGTTATACGAACTTGGAGCACTTTAATTGCAAATGGGGTGATCTACATTTACCCACCAGGTGGGTAGAGAGGATCCGTTTGGGTCGCACCGTCGCAGTGGTTGCATCCAGTCGCTATATCTAGTGCCAGGATAGGGTTGACCTAAAAGAATGTATATCAGTAATAGTCTATTGAAAAATGTATTGCATAATAACATACCTATATATGACGACAATAATCCATGAGGCGATGTGTTTTGAATTAGCGTCATTACTTTTTATTAACAATTATCATACACCTTCTGTCATATCGATTATTATTATTATTATTATTTTTACATACCTAGCTCTTTTTGACTACAGACCAAACCTGCAAGCTCCTGAGAGAAGATGATTGTGGTCCTCAACAGAGTATCTAAAATTTTCGTGTTACAATTACCATTGCTTTTACTCTTCTTCTTATTACCAGATAACTATTACTTACCTTTACTGATCCAAGCAAAATAACACCAAGCATAAAGAACAAACCTTGTAATGGGGACGCTGCAAATAGACAGCATCTAAAGCCATCATGTTGCTATTATCTTTGCTTTTATCCTTCTTCTTATTGCCAAATAATCATTACATACCTCTTTAGATGTAAAAAAAAGATATCTTTTTATGCTAAAAATGCCCTTTTTGACATTTTTTTTTTTTTTTTGCCAATTAGACGCGTCGCGTTCTGAAGCATCAGTAATGGCAGGTTTATGCATTTAAGGGTAGATGAGGGTACAGGTGGGTTTGTATAAAACACGTGATGTGGTTGGTAAACGTAAATCACCCAATTGTAAAAACACGAACGCTTTATTTTTTTTGAAAATATTTTTACGCCTTTTTTTTTTTTTTTTTTTAAGTTCTCTATCATGTCCTCGAATAGCAACATACATACGCTTGACAAAGAGCAGCTTTTTAATTGTTTAACGAGTAATTCATAATAAAGTAAAAAAAAAAAAAATAAAAAAATAAAAAAAAAAAAGAAAAGGTAATGCTTATCAGAGACTAAAATACTTGAAATTAGACGATGGAATCGAACTCGATCCAGAGACTTACGAAAACGCAAGGGAAAATGATAGAGAAGCACTTAACAAGATTGGCCAAATATACACGAAAAAGAAAAAAGACTATGCTAAAGCTATGGCATGGTTTGAACTAGGAGCAAATGGAAATGATGCAGGTTCCCAGTCTTATATTGGCCTGTTTTATGAGTTTGGACTTGGCGTATCTCAAGACTTTGACCTCGCAATGGATTATTATCTCAAATCAATTGGCAATGATTTTTATCCTGTTGCGGATTGTATTGGCTTTATGTTTTTGAATGGACATGGCGTACCACTTGATAAATATAAGGCGTTGGAATGGTTTAGTAAAAGTGGAAGTAAGCTAATTGAAGAGAGAGAGTTGAATGATGAAGGCTTTTATCTTAGCGAATACCATAAGAGTAAGGCATTTATAAACTCGGTTTATACTAGCAAACTAAACAATCATAAAAATAGAGAAATCAATTTATCAACTGATAAATGAAACAGAGGAGATCATTAGAGAAGAGAGAAAAAAGAAAGAAGAGCAGTGTCAAACAGAGTTGGAAAACCAACGCAAACAAATTCAAAAACTTGAGGAAGAAGCGCAACAAAACCAAGAGAAAATGAATATACTCGAGAAAGAGAATGAAAAGATCACTAATGAAAGAGATTTATCAAACCAATCCAACGCTACCTTGGAGGAACAGCTTAAATGCCAAACTGAAATCATAAACGCATTAAAGCGAGAGAATAAAATGCACCTCGAAACTTCAAAGGAAATGAAAGAAATGTATCAGACTCTTGTGCAGTCAAAAAACAGAGAAATCGATTTGCTATATGGAAGGCAAACATCCTCAGTTGATAATAACAGCAACAATGTGAATGATAATGTTATGGTAAAGGTCGAGACAGATCCAGATGATGAGGACTCTATATCTTGTAAACTTGAAAATAAAAGAAGAAAGATGTAATCCAATGACATGCAACGATCGAATACATCTGATAATAAACGTATTTTTATAAATACCAAGTGTGTTAATGTATATGTTGTGCATTCTACGCGAGGCATTTCTCTAATCGATGAATGGATTATATAGCATCTATATAAATGAAGATACCATCTTCTGATGGATAACGTTTATCTGTTTCTTTTGTCCTATCATAAAGAGTGACACCATTTGACAATGGGGATAAGGATATCGTTCCAGAGGATGGTGAAGTAATTAGGCTTCGTGGCTCTGGTCGCGTTGAGGAGCTATTAGCTCAAGGTGTACAGCAGGCACGCTTCGGACAACCCACCAATGCCGAAGTCGAAGCCATGGAGCGTCAGCGTCAGTTACCCTTCCATATGTATATTAACCTTGAACTCCTTGAGTGCATCTTTTTAGTCTCTTCCATGCTACTTGAAATCCCTGCCCAAGCTCAAGCCGGTACAAACAATAAAAAGTATATCTCTCGTCCCTTCCGTCGATTACTCGATTACAACGAGCGTCAAGCCTTCGCTGGTCCTCCAGAAAATACCAGAGATCATATTATGAGTGCTGCCAAGGCGTTGGCATCCGGAGAATGGGAAAAGGCCAAGGACTTTATTCTTGCCATCAAGATCTGGGATTTAATGACTG
>MU622509.1:0-22253 GCA_025399235.1 Backusella circina FSU 941
GTCGATGCCACTAAATTCAAAGCACACTCAATCCGCTCAGCATCAAGTACAAAAGCTGTCGAAAAAGGACACTCTATCCCTGAAGTTAAAAATCCTATTCAAAAAGTAAAGGAACATGCAAACTGGAGTCTACACTCAAACACCTTTGAAAACTTCTATTATAAGCCAAGACATCAAGACCATTCAAGTACGGCCATTAATCATTCAATTTTTTCTCAACCGGAAAACACTATCACATTTGCAGACGGAGTGGAGCCAACTGAGATTGTATTAGGAACGACAAACAATCCTTATGTTGGCGAAACGAAGTCGAAAAATGTGGTAGATGCCCACCCTTGGTATCGTCGCTTCTTCTAGGTCAATCCATATATTCACCTCTATCTCACCATTATTAATTATATAGTTATATACTCTTCCCAACCCTCAAAAAAAAATGAATTATGCTTAGGCAAGAAAGATATAGGGAAGAAAGGAAAATATATATATATATATATTATTATTATTATTATTATTATTATTATTATTATTATTATTATTATTATTATTATACTTAAAAGGAAAATAAAAGCGTGGCTCTGAGACCATCTATCACATTTTTCGACTTCGTTTCGCCAACATAAGGATTTGTCTACCTCGTTTTTTTTTGCGTCTACCCCGTTTTTTTTTAAGACCCAAATTTGTCTACTCGTTTTTTTTAGGCTCAAGTCTGTCTACGCTCATTTTTTCTACGTCTACCCGCGTTTTCTTTTATGCCTACGGCTTTGGGAAATGAAAAAAAAAAATCAGATGCGACCCAAGACTTTATTCGTAACAGCAACTGCCATGAATATAAAATTAGAACTACACTTCTCTGCAGATAACATCTGTAAATGCAATTAACATAATTTGACCCTGCAATTAATTTGTATTGTTTAAGTTAGTATGATCATCCACCGGTACTCTGAAACTCAAGAAAACAACAATACGAATATCAGTTTTGTTTGTTTTTATGCCATCTTTAGTTATGTATTGGTTCAATTGTGCTATTATATATAGTCTGTACCATTATATATAGTCGCTTTGTTATTTATGTTAAATATTCTTAATTTGCATAAGCATGAAGGCAGTTGTATAGCTTCACCTGGTTATAATACATAAAAAGAAGCCTCTGCTCACTACTATAGTTATTATATAGTGTTTACTGTTTCTTTACTGTTCCTACAAGATTGACCACGTCTTTCATCCTAGTGTCTAGGTCTTCAATGAGCGACTCTTGTTCTGGTCCTTGAGATTCGCAGTAACATCTGATGTTAGTTAAGGTTTCCAAATGGTATGGGGTTAGCAACCTCTTCCACATCCATAACGTCATTTCCACTTTGGTCATATGGTTGGTACTTCTTGCTTGTTAGCGTCCTTGAGCTCTTCATATTCAACAATTACTTTCTTATTTTCGATATATTTATGTAGGTTCGTCAGATTGGTTAATGGAAATAATGGATCTACAACGAAAGCAGTTGCCTCTTTGCCGAAATCGTCAACAATTCGACCTTTGCCATCTTCGCGAAAAAAAAATTCATTTAAGAATACAATAAAAATATTCAGATTATTTCTAAAAAGTGGGGCAAATTAGTTTAAAACACTTGGCCAAATTAGTCTCATTTTTTTGGACAATTTAACCTCACACAAGTGTCCAAAATTATTCAAAAAAGCGGGCGGAAGCACAGTAACTTAAATATAAAAAACTAATAGTTTTAAATTGTTGTGTAGAAATATATGATGTCATATACAAATATCTTTTTTTTTTTTAGGGCAAACTTTAAATACACATTCTCAGCTCACACAAAAAAAGTGTCTTGCGCTCCCATTTTATAGAAGTAGCGCATGTATTTTTACCAAGGACTTCACCTCTTTTGCTATATCTCTATGTATTGAAGTTTTCAAAGGGAAAGGGAGGGATATAAAAAAAATAGATAAGTACAGTTTAGTCAATAGAACTGAAATATTTCTGATAAGAACGATGGTAAGCCATCTGAGGAATGAAAAGAGCGATCAAATTGCTAGCAACCAAACTTTCAATCTTTAGTTATGGATTAGGGAGATGTTTTATAAGTAAAACTACTGTAGGAGAACTTGAATGATGAAGAGAAGGTAACTTCAACAACAAAAGACCATGATATGGTTATCAAGCACACGAGATATTTTTTTTTATCTCAGTCAAAGTGTTTGTTTGTTTTCAAAGCAAGTTTATTTTCAAATACTGTGTTTTTCAAAAACCGTTTCAAGTAATTGAGAACGATTTTCAAATAAATGAAAGATATAGTTTATATGAATTTCCAGCTCATTTCTGATGGATAAAGTAGAAATGAAATGGATACAAGAAAGTTGGTATATTTTAAAAAACAAACAGTTATTTATAAAAATAAAAAAAAAATGCTATTGCACTTCTCGTACATTCTATCACTAAAATTACGATATATATTAAATAAGTAAAGTATTCGCTACTGTATTTTGCATGATTTAAATTACTTCATACAAATACTACGGATGTTCTTCTATGAAGAGAATAGTAAAATATATGGTAAAAGTATAACTATTAAACACTTTCACTACTCCCACCTACCTGGTCGAGTATTGCGAGCTCTTTTCATTAGCTTGCCGATGTCGTAAGTTTTTATATTTTCATCAATGTTTATTTAATGGGTTACTCACTTGTTTTTTTTTTCATATATTTCACGGTCTTTTCTTGGTTCTGTTTTGGTAAATACATCTCTACGCTATGCACTTGTGGTTTCCACTGGTGGATCCTCCTAATTCATGGTATTGACAGCATGGCTATTCACCTTTATTTATTTATTTATACAATTATTTTTTCTCAATTTCTTGAAAAAAAAACAGTACCCCGTTTTGTTCTCCTGTTTGACCAAAAAAGAAAACGCATATTGCACGATCAAAACTTTAAGTTTTTTTTTTTTTTTTTTTGTAACATTAAAACTATAGAAAATGATGGATGGGAGAAAAATGAAGATTATGAATTCATTTACAGTCATTCCACGCCAATTTGTTCATTTACTGAAAATAAATTGTCATACTTTTTTAGGTTCTACATGTATATTTGTATTATAACATTAATAAAAAAAATATGACATTTTTTCTCAGTAACTGAACAAATTGGCGCGGAATGATTGTATTTAGATGCTTCTTTTAAAACAAGTTAAATCTACGTAAATTTTCAAAGTCAGTCGGAAAAGCGTGGCAGTCTCTCGGAGAAAATGCCAATATCCTGAGAAGTTTTCTGCTTTATGTCAGCAGCACACACATAAAAAAAAAAAGAGTGATCAGAGAAGTCTATACATTTTCTTCCTTTTTTCTTTGTTATTCTCTCACGGATTCTTCTTATATTATCATAACACTCTCTTTATTTTCCTCAGTTTGGCTAATCATATCACAAAAATGACCCCTCTTCCTACAGATGTTATTGACGCCCATATTCACTTTTGGCACCCAGATCGTGTTAACGTCTCTTGGGTTCGAGGAACAAAATTCAATAAGCATATGGACGGTGAGGTATATGCAAAGGAGGTTAAAAAAACCAATGTCAAACAAGCAGTTTATGTGGAGACAGACGTAGATAGTCATCATGTTCTTGTAGAAGCAGATTGGATCGCTCAATATGCTAAAAAGCTAGAACCATTGGAGACTTTTGGAGGTATCGGTGCTATTGTTGCCTTTGCACCTGTTCATCAAGGTGGTATTGTGCATGGCTATCTGAAAACATTAGTAAAACTTGTGGGAACAAAGTTACGAGGTGTGCGATACCTTATTCAGGATCCTAATCTTGATCCAGAACGAGTACGTCAACCAGACTTTGTCCAAGGGGTACAATCATTAGCCGAATTCGATCTGAGCTTTGACTTGAATATCAACTCTAACGCTTCTCCTGCACAGTTTCCACCACTTGTTGACCTGGTCGCCCAGTGTCCCAAAGTAAAATTCGTATTGGATCACATGGCCAAACCCCCTTGTGATAGCAAACCTGGTGAAAATCGCTTTGAATTCTGGAGAACAAACATGAAGGCCATTTCTGAATTTCAAAATGTTTCGTGTAAGGTGTCTGGACTTATGACTGAATTAAGTGAGCCGGACAAGATGTCATTTGATGAGACAGTAGCTCAGTTAAAACCTTTTGTTGAGTCTGCGAGGGAGTGCTTTGGTATTGATCGAATTATGTTTGGTGGCGACTGGCCCGTCGTAGAATTGGCTACCCAGTGGCAATACTGGTTCGATGTTCTTTGTGAAATCGTAAAGGATTGGTCAGAGGAAGATAGACAAAAGTTATTTGTTATCAATGCCACTCGTATTTATAGTTTACAATAATTTTACCAATGTTTATACATATATATCCCAACAACCTCCAGCTTCCTTTTTCCTCATTATCACATTATTTAAAGTAACAGCGTTCGAGCTGACGATCTTTTTTATATTTAGCCATATATGTACATATATGTGTTTCTTGTTTCGTTTTACTACATTATCTCATTATTACCCCTACTTTATCTATTAATTTGGTTATTTTTCATTAATAAATAAAATATTGACGACTCAAAATAGGGAATACCTCGAAAAAGTATTATAAAGGGTATATACATCAAATACATGCCTCCTATCTATTTCAATTAATCATATTTTGAAGATAGTACATCATCAACAGTTTCCTTCTGTCGTTTCATCGTCTACGTCATCTTTATGCTTAAATGCAGAAAAAGGCGACGAGTTTAATTTAATACCTGGTAATTTTTTTCCCATGGCCTTCGCCATGGTTAAAGATAAATAAATAAAATGCTGCTAAATATTAATACAGGATTTGAATTTAATAAAAAAAAAAAGATCGAATACAGGACACAATTACGGTTCAATCATTTCAAGTATCTAAATAAATAAATAAATAAACAAATAAATAAAAAAGAACAATAGAAATACCTTGCCGTTTTTTAGAAGTAGCAAATAAACATTAATGACATACAAAACCCCTTTTTTTAGCAACCAACAACTGGAATTTTTATCTCCTCTGTCCGACCAGATGACGAAGAAGAATCTATTTATTTACTATATACATATCAATTATTACAACAGCAAGCAAGATTAGATAACAACGATAGTAGTGATGAAAGTGTCGATAGTGACTTATCCGAATCTCTCTTTCATTACACTTGGAGGTTTTTAAGAAAGCCATCAAGTTTGTGACTGCCCTGTCTTCCAAAGTGTTGACATTGCTTTTTACTTTGACACCGTATACCAATTTTCAAGCTGTGTTTTAATTCAATAGTTTACCCTTTCATTTTTTTTATTTTGTAAAAAATAGCCAAATAATACATTTTTTGTACTTTCTCAATGAGACCATGTGACAGTTAGGGTGGACACATGACGAAATTAATGATAAGGTCAACAAATTAATAAAAGGCGAGCTGATCATTTTATCACCTTTTTATTTTTACTTTACTTTTTTTTTTATTGATTATCTAACAAAAAAAATCATGGGTGCTGAAAATTCCAAACCAACTACATCTGAAACATACGACGAGAAGAGGGCAATGACTTATGTGACCGAATCTATGGCCACGGTTCACTTGAGTGATGAAGAAGTGTACGCACGTTACGCTGGCGTTTCTGGTGATGATCTTCGTAAATACGCCAAGTCTTTTGCTCAAGATGCCAAGAACAGATTGGCTATGAACGCTGTCCTTGCAAATGATCCTACCCAGGTCTTGGTTAATCCTAAAGCCGCGTTGACAGATTCACATATCTTTAATGTCAAGTTGGAACTTGAGGGAGCAGCTACAAATCAAAAATCCTCTGGTAGATGTTGGATTTTTGCAGGTAAGATATTACATATTTAAGAGAAAGTGTTGTGAAAGGGTTCTGAAAAAGGGAAATTATCAGGAACCAATGTTATGCGTTTGGCTGCCATCAACAAGTTAAAACTCCGTGATGATTTTGAACTCTCTCAAAGCTACCTCTTTTTTTACGACAAGTTTGAGAAGGCTAACTGGTTCCTCGAGAATATGATTGATCTCGCTGAAAAGGATATTGATGATCGTGTTGTTCAGTATCTCTTGAAAGATCCCGTTGGAGATGGAGGACAGTGGGATATGCTAATTAACGTGGTAGAAAAGGTATTTTTTTTTCGAATATAAATTTATATACAGTTGTTCCACTCTCAAATTGCCAACTTCACGAAATAATTTGGCCAAATTTATTCAATCTGGTCTTTTTTTTTTTTACGAAGTGGACAAATCGAGATTGGAACGATTGTATCGGACATATGTACATGAACTTATTCTGTGTGTCAATTAGTATGGTGTGGTACCAAAATCGGTATTTCCTGAAACTTACTCCTCCTCTAACTCCCGACGTCTAAACTGGTTAGTCACGGTTAAACTTCGTGAATTTGCAGCCAAGATCCGTAAAGGCGCAGAACAAAATATACCCAAAAGACAGTTGCGTATTCAAAAAGAAGAAATGTTGCAAGACATCTATCGTATTCTTACCATCTGCTTGGGTCAACCTCCTTCTGAGTTTGATTGGGAGTATAATGATAAAGCTGGCAAATACCACTCTGTCACGGGCCTTACACCTACTAAGTTTTTAAAGCAGGTTGTTGGTTATCCTGTAAGTATATTATGATACACTACATATGATTCAATGGGATTTAATTTTATATACCTATTTTAATATGTAATTTAGATCAGTGATACCATGTCACTTATCAATGATCCACGCAACCCCGTCGATAAGTTATATACTGTAGCTCGTCTCGGTAACGTTGTTGGAGGTGGTCCTGTCCGCTACGTCAACACAACAGCTGCTACTCTTAAGAAATTGGCTATCAATGTCTTGAAGAGCGGTAGACCTGTTTGGTTTGGTTGTGATGTCGGTAAGTTCAAATTATTGGTCTCTCTATACAATATGAATGAAAGGAGATTTTTTTTAATTTTTTTGTTTTATAAACATTAAATATAGGCCAATTTAGTGAGAGAACTATTGGCGCTATGGATACCAAGATATTTGATTACAGTCTGGCATTCAGTACCGAATTTAACCTTACCAAGGAAGAACGATTACTCTATGGAGAATCTCTGATGACGCACGCTATGGTTTTCACAGGTGTTCATTTGGATAGTAATGGATCACCTGTGAGATGGCGCGTGGAGAATTCCTGGGGTGATGCTTCCGGTGATAAAGGATTTTGGATCATGAGTGATGACTGGTTCTCCGAATTCGTTTATCAGGTATGGTTTACTTTATATATCCAGAATATTGATAAACAGTACCTTACTTAACTTTTTATTTGCTTTTCATAGCTTGTTCTTGAAAAGGGTGATGTTCCACGTAAAATGGTAGCTTTGTTGGACACAGAACCTGTTGTGCTTCCAGCTTATGATCCCATGGGTGCTTTGGCGGGAAAATACTAAAGTAGCACATGTTTGTTATATTTTAACATGGTTTTAAATGATTTGATCATTTTGAGTAATCGAGAATCATTACAGTTCATAATAAAACTTTGGATACATTTTGAACAATCGTCAAACTTGAATTTCACAAAAAAATATACAATTGGTAGCACAGTGTCTGCTCTGTTTTTTAAAGTAGAGATGTTGCAGAGCCCATTGTACAAGACCTCTATTGATTATAATAAAATTAATGCAACAAATATTGATCTAGAATAATAATACATGCTGTGCTCTTTATAAAATTTCATTTATCAATCCATCGGAATCTTTTTAATTACCTTAAAAAAAAAAAAGAAAACTATCAGATTCTTAGAGCAAGGCTGATCTAAGGTTCTAAAATACAGTAGTCCGTTGATAAATTCACTTTTCGATAAATTCACCATTTTGATGGTTTTCCTTATACACGCAATAGCATTGCTTTGGTTTTGCTTTAGCATGGTTCAAAATAATCCGAATTCGATAATTTCACCAGTTTGGATGTACTGTTAGGTGTGAATTTATTAAGAGATCACTGTGACAACAGAAAACTATATTACGCATGTAAATTTAAGAGACAAAAAAAAAAAATTATAAGGATACTAGTATTCCAAATTATAGTAAGAAAAAAAGGAAAACACCTGGTGAGTTATTGAATGTAAATGTATAATATATTGTCGATGACAAAGGAAATTTATTTGATAAATATTTCTTAAAGAAAAAAAAAAGAAAAGCAACAAAAAGGATGTGTTAAAACAAAAACACATATATAACTGCGGACAAAGCGAAACCAAGATGTGACCATTCGAACATATTTCTGGTGGACGCAGAAACCTTTTCAGTTACATCCTTCACCATTTGATCTTCTTCCTGGACTTGGGGATCTATAAGCTCTGGTGGTTTTTCGGCGGCGATTTGACCAAATTTGTAGTTGGCCTGACCCAGTGAATGCTTATCATTAACAAACTTCTTGCTAGCAGCATGCTCTTTGTAAGGCTCCTTATCGTTAAGGCAGCCGTCTAATCTCACCATGGTATAACCATTGTCATTAATGGCCTTGACCACATCATAAACTGCCTGGTAAGAACCAGTATCGGGAATATCATATTGAACTGAGATGAAGGAGCCCTTTGAATCGTAAGTTTCCATTTGTTTGAAAAAGGTATCTTTGTACAAATCGGCGATGCCACTTGGATTGTTTTTAAAGTTGTAATCGGTGGTATCCAAATTATATCCTACAAGAACGTAACCAAGATCGTGGATAATTCCCTCCAGACGCGTATTTTCTGGTTCAGAATAATGCAACCTTACATATTTTGGCGCAACGCCGAGTAAAGTCTCAATAATCTTGGCAGTATTGGTTACATCGGCTTTGATTTGATCATCTGTCAATCCTTTTGTAGAATCACTTGGTGCGCGATAAGTCATACCAATAAAATGCCCGTCGTTATATGCACGCTGCAACATCATTGCATACTGCTGTGTATAAAGCCTTTTGATTAAAGCAATCAAAAAAAAAAATGAATCAGATTAATGTTATATCATATTTTGTCACTATGCTTGAGTGCATTATTATATCAACATACCAAGTAGCATTGACAAAGAAATTTGCTTTAGCTTGAGAAGCTTTTAATCCGTTTAACACCTTTGCAGTTACATCGCTAGGTCCTTCATTCTATGATAATCGTAAAAAAGAATTAAATCAGTTAATAGGGCTTAATTGTCAAAATACAATATTTTCAGATAACAGAAGCTTACATAGGTCAAAGCAATATGTCCTACGTTAGCACATGCAGTTGCTTGAGGAATAGGACCACCTGGTACAATCTCTGTGGGATGATTCCAAACAGGCAATAGCAAATCTATATTTTCAAATGTCAAAACAACCATTCTGTGATTGATTCTTTTTTCTTTCTATTTACCATCGTCAGCATATACGATTTTCAGGATGGACAAAATAGCTATGAAGTTTTGATTTTATTTTTTAGAAAGGGATCAATTCATTTTCTACGTTTTGTGTTACCTAAAAGCCAATGAATCTTTTTTAATATTAGATTCATTTTACTACTAATTTTAACACTATATTAATAAAGAAGAAAAACAAAGAAAAAATAATACCATTTATCAATTTTATCTTGTATTTAAACAAGGAGTGGAAAATATTTGATAGAGAAGCATGAATAAAATCAATGTCATATGTATATATAATTTTTTTTGAATTTTTTAACGGAAGATACTTTCGAGGTAAGTCAACATCTAAAAGGAATAATTTCTAAGTAAATATAACACTACTTTTATAATGAAATACTTACAAACTTTATTACGTTGTCCATTTTCGGAGCAACTGGAATTACAAAACCATAATGAATCATTCATTTCTTCGGTTGATAATGAAGGCGAATAACAATATTGATGATATGCACGAGAGCAACCACCTTTGCATGATATTAATCTATTATTGTTGAGGTTTTCAGGAGATTGACAAACGACACAGAATTGTTGTACAATCGGCTGACGACGATCCTCTAATTTTTCTTTGGCAAATGCAGATAAATCAAGTCGAGGTAACCTACTTGATAATCCATAACCTTTGTAATCACATCCGTGTTTACTAAAAATAAATAAATAAAATAAAATAAAACAAAACAAATAAATAAGTACCATAGGTTCCATTTCAATAAATAATAAACTTACTTGCAAAGTGTACGTTTTCCCCATGGTCCAGGTCTCCAATTTACTCCTTCAGTAGTGCCACAATATCTGCACCAGTCAATACCAGAATGAGTTAATTTTTCAAATAAGGTATCTTTAGATGCGCCTGCATCTATTTTGCTTTTTTTATTTCGTTTGTTATCCTGGCTAAGTTCTGGTGAACATGGTCGCTTGCGTTCGCAAGGAGTATAAGCAGTCTGGTTTCTAACATTCAAAGAGTTGATTGGACTATCCAACTCATCCTCACTGTCAGTATCACCTAACGACTGGCCATACTCTTCCTCTTCCTCCTCAGACATGGTGGCGGATGGTGTAGGCAAATCGTAGTAATTCGATTCATGGAATTGACTTGACAAGGCTGACCAATCCAGGTCTTGCTCAAAAGTATTCTCATCCTTATGGCTGGATTTATTATCATGCACTTTATCAGCGGCAGATAACGCGGCACTAGAATCGGTAAGCAGACTGGCAGGGTTGATTGCTACTGATGGGTGTTCATTAAAGTCTCCAATGCCATCAAAGAGTGGCTCACGGTCGTACAAGAAGTCGGAAGGAGAGGTCACGGGCGATAAACAAGGAGTAGGGGCCCAGCTACTACGGTTATCGGAAAGCTGATTTTTTTTATAGATTAATGTAATATCGTTTGAGAGAGCAGGAGGGGAATCTGCTGTAAAAAATACATCGTCCTTTACAAGATGACGGGTAGATTGCACCATCCAGCGAAAAGTGTATAGAGGGTCATTTGGAGTGGTGCTGCATTGGTGACACGAACTATCGGCTGATGCTTCTACTTTCTCGCTTGGCCCATTCCAGTAATTTTCAAGACGGATCTTTCTATTGTCCTTAGAGAAGTAATAATCGGTCAAGTTTTGACAAAAAGAGCTTGACATCACGGTAAGTTATAATATGGTATGTACACTGAGATGATAAAGGGATAAGAGACGTATGTTTTGTGTTTTAATGTATTACGTTATTTTGTTTTAATTTATAGTTACAGGTCGTTAAATGCTTTTTCTTTTAAAAAAAAATAACTGAAAGAAATATGCTTATATTTTATATGTACAAAAAGACCATGTAAATAACTAATATATATAAATATATATAAAAAAGAAAGAAAGAAAACTATTATATGTTTCTGAAAGAAGAGAGATATATCAAGAAAACCCAAATAATGTAAATAAAAAAAAAAGGCTTAAAAAGGGGCAAGTGATACAAAAGTAAGCAAATAGGGGTAAAAAGCGAGCAAAAGTGTGCAAATGGAGTGGATTGAGAGAAAGAAAAAGAAAAAAGTCATCCCCTTCACGGTCTCCCCTTATTTTACATACATTTTTATTATGATTAACTACTATTTTTGTTTGACCGTGCTTTTCATCAAAATACAAACAAAATAAAAACATATATATATGTTTTCATTGTCTTAACGTAATACTCTTGCTATCTTTCTAGCGCGTCTAATGCTAACACTCTCATTTTCATCATCATCATCATCATCAATATTTGCTTCTGTAGTATTAACTGCCTGTGCCATGAGTTTTTCTGCATCAAAGTCATCGCCATCATATGCTGTCAGACTATTTACAACCTTTTTAGGTACTTTGTCTTCTGCCTCCTTTCTCGTTTTCTAATTTGGGGGGGGATGAGTTTTGATTAAATAAATATATATAAAGCTATACCTCACGTGCCGATCCTTGAAGGTCTTTCAAATACTCCAACACTCCATCAAAGTCTTCATCCGGTAACTAAATAACAAGTTTACTATCGTCAATTCAACATTATGCAATGATTACTTACCTCGTATAGGTGTTGAAGAAGCCATATCTGATGTACTTTATTGAATTTCCATGAGGAACGATCCAATACAAACAAACGAACATAAGCAAGTGCATCTGTTTTTCTCCTTTAATAAAAACAATTATCTCTTTCCCTAATTACTTTTCCCTTACCCGCTTGTTTACTGTCTTTTTTAATTTCTTCAATTTCAGCTTTAGCTTTCTTGGGTTTATTAGGGTTTTTAGCTTTTTTTGGTGGCTTTTTTTCAGTTTTTGCTGGTTCTTCCTCTTCAGCTTTACGCTTTTTAGGCTCAGGCTTCTTTACAGCAGGTCTTTTGCTTAGGGTAGGGGCTACTGCTTCAACTGTAGCTTGGTTGCCTTCGTCGTCAAAGGATATGCGTGTATTGGTTACTCCCTTCATTCGAGCTTTCATAGCTGCTCTCTTCTCGTTTACAGACTTTAATAGTTTTTGCGCTTGAGTCAACTTGGGCTGTTCTGTTTGCAGAGTCTCTTCTTTACTCTCGTTTTGTGGAGCAACACTGCTCTTTTTCTTCTTTTCAACCTTTTTTTCTACTTTGTTCATTATTACTTTTTTTGATCGATCTTCAAAAAGAATATAAAAAGTTTTTTTTTTTTTTTTTTTTGCCTTTTTTTGAAAGGGAAATTCAAACGCCGTGTTGAGAGCTTATTTGAATGATTAAAAATAAATATATTGCTTCTATAGAGATAAATGAAGTATTGTTTATGTATTCATGATAAAAATTTCCATCTAATCATCGATGACTTCATTTTATGTGCTATAAAAGTACCTTTTTAGTTGAGTCTGATCCAAACACATGATAAGCACTGTAGATACCTTATTTGGAAAAACAGTCTTTGATTATTGCGTCTGCTTTCTTTTTGTTTTTTAAATACATAGTCTTTTCTTTTTCTTTTTCTTTTTCTTTTTTTTTTAAAAAAAAATGGAGAATCAAGGACCTGAATTACCACCTCGAAAAGCCCATACGTTTTTCTCGCCTTCTTTTTTACTTCAATATTACGAAACAAAGTCGAGCAACCATCGACACGTGTTTAAAACCCGTAATACCGATGAACGCAGTCTTTGTCTACATTGTCATTTATGGCTTATTACTAGAATTGAAGCCTCAGAAGAAGAATGTACCTATCCCTGCCATCATTTCCATGATACTTCCGAAAATA
Source organism: Backusella circina FSU 941 (assembly GCA_025399235.1). Taxonomy (NCBI): domain Eukaryota; kingdom Fungi; phylum Mucoromycota; class Mucoromycetes; order Mucorales; family Backusellaceae; genus Backusella; species Backusella circina. The sequence continues at coordinate 13,145 of MU622509.1, forward strand.
CCTATAATTGCTGCAATTGTGGACACATGGCTGTCTTGGAAACCGAGGAAGCGCATTTACCCATAGCCATCCTATCTGAAATAGTAGCAACTCGACAAAAATCTGTTTCTTTTGCAGATACAGCACAACAGAAAGGCGTTGCATCACCAACAGTTGTAAGCACGTTAGATACCGCCCTTTGTTATATCAAAGATCTGTTAAATGGACAAAGACGAAACGTTAATACAAGTAATCCCAATTTTATATCACGCATGGGTATGAGTGGTAGTAGGTAAAAAAGAGTAGATATATGTAAATAGAGAATGCTATCATTAAATAGTTTATTCTAGCCAGTTTTTGATGGAAATGATTGGGTTTACTTTACAAGATACGTATTTCGTTCCACCAGAAATTGAAGCAGGAAGCGAGAGCTACATTAGGTTACAACGCATCGAAGATGAAATTATGGTAACTTTAGATAAGTTGGCGTTAGAAGTAGGAGCCGCAGCCATCCCAAACTATACGCCGTTCAGACCAGTGAATTTGGATTCTCTAGGTATTGTAACTACTTTGGAAAACAAAAACGGTTCAACCGATCCATATCTCGTCAAGACATATGCTACTTTAGGACTGACAACAGGTGCATCTCCAAAACTTGTTGTTTGGACCTATGAAAAGTTACAAGAGGAAGGCATTATTAGTGATCGTGAAATGTTTGATGCACTTGTACGTATTTGTAATTTCAATAGTAGTTCAGAAGAGCTACAAACGCTGGTTGCCTGTGAGCGCAGTAAAGGGAAAATTGCAACCAGTGATGTGGGTGATGCTTATGCTTACTTTGGCGTCTCGGAAGGAAATGTGGATAATGGACTTTTAATAGGACTCTATCAAGTCAAAATGTCGGACGAACCTTCTGGAAAAACTGTTCATCAAGACAAATTGCGTACTATTGCCATCGCACGTCAAAGTTCAGAGTTACTCGACTTTCTAAAGCAGGAAAAGGGTATTAGTGCAAATGATTTTGGTAATACTATGGCTGGTGAGTATATAAAAGCTAAAATAGAGAGGGGGATACATTAATAAAGAGGATACTAAACACTTCTTGATAGTCCCAGCATATTTGGTAAATCAACAAATCACGTAAGTTTTAGCTTTTGATCTTTTACATTTCCAAGTGCTCAAATAAGGTATATAGACCTGTTGGATTAAATAATATAGGCAACACATGCTACTTCAATAGTTTGTTACAGGTAAATGGACTTATTAATTAGTGTTAAAAGGAAATGAAGAGTATGAAAAGTCAGATTTAAATAATATAAAACCATAAAGTATTACTTCACTTTAGTACCTTTCCGTAATACAATGCTATATAATGAAGAGTTTATTGAAGGTGAAAATGGTGAATCTAAGAAGATTGGTGGTATAAATGTTGACCAGTCTGAAGTGCGTCGAGCAAAAAAATGTAAGCTCGTTCTAGTATATATCTGTGTATGCTCACAAGAGGATTGAATTAATCGTTTTAAAAGTTATGAAGTTGTTGAAGGATCTCTTCCAGAATTTAGAAAAAACGCACGAAAAGACCATATCACCAGAGTATGATTTAGCTTACATGGCTTTACTGAATGAAAGAGAAAAGGACCAGGAAGATGAACCGGAAAAAGTAGTAAAAAATGAAAATAGTACGGAACAAAAAATGGAAGAAATCAACGGAGGAGATAAGGTACAAGGAAACACATCAAATGACGAAAGTGATATTCCGAGCGACGCTACGCCAAGCGTCGATAATACTATGCTTAGCCCTGATGATTTACCACCTGCTTATGAAGACATTGATGAAACTATTTCTCCTCCTTCTCCTCCGCCTCGAGACCAGCCAGAATCATCAACTTCTGCAAGCGCTGTTAAGGCGAAGGACAGACCTAGCGTCGATACAATGATGTTTGGAAAGCAGCAAGATGTGACAGGTAAAGAATAATAATAATAATAATAATTTTGTTAAACTATCTCACTCTATTTTGCTGTTATAGAATGCATGGGTAATGTTATGTACCTTGTAGAAGCAGCGTTAAAACCATTATCAAAAACAGAAGATGGTGAACAAATCGATGACATGATTCGGCAATTGTTTTATGGAAAGGCAAGACAAATTCTATCTTACCATGACAATTCCACTTCCAAGATGATTGAAAAAGTAATGGAAGAAGATTTTTCTCATGTTATTGTTGACGCTGCTCAAGGTGATAATTTATATGATGGCTTGGACGATTATTTTTTTGCAGGAAAAGTTGAGAATTTCCAAGGAGGGAGTGACGCTACCCGTGAGGTATCGGTAAAGGACTTTCCACCTATATTGCAAGTATTGATCCAGGTAATCTCTTTCATTTGTATTTTTGAGCTTAATTCACTAATGCCAACTATCTGTGTGTATTAAGCGTGTACAATTTGATCGTGCAACAGCTAATGTTTACAAGTCAAATGCATATATTCAATTTGATAAGACAATTTATCTTGATCGGTATCTTGATACCAACTTTGACGAATTAAAAGACCGAAGAAGGGAAGTTGCTGGCTGGCGTAATGAATTAACAAAATACCAAGAACAAGTGAATAAATATTCTAAAGCCGAGGTAAAGAAGAAGAAAAGAAAAGAGAAAAAAGAAAAAATTAAAAGAAAAACCTTATTTAAGCATTAAAATAGAATTGTAATATGTCTATTCCTGATTTGTTAAATGCTTCATGCCAAGTCCTCAAAGAGTTGGAAGAAACAATTCCGCCCGAGAAAATGGAGGAATACAAAACTTCACTCAATCTATTGCAACGAGAAAGCGAAGAGAAACAACAAATAATCGATAACGGTATTGAAAATATTAAGATATTAAAATCAAAAATTAAAGCACAATATGACGATTACCAGCAATTGGCATATAATCTTCACGCCGTATTTATTCATCAAGGTCAAGCAAATTATGGTCACTATTGGATCTATATTTACGATCATGAAAACTCCCAATGGTGGAAATACAATGACTCCCTCGTAACAAAGGTATATTTTGCTTGAATGTGACTATGAAAAGAAGAGAATAATCAACATTGTGTTATAGGTTCAAGAAAGTGAAATTTTTCAAGACACAACCGGCTCGACTGCCAATCCATATTTCTTAGTCTATGTTGATGCCAACAAAGTTGATGACCTTGTCGAAACAGTTGCTAAGAAACCTGAGGCCATTTTACCAGCCGCCGCTTAAAAATTAGCTAAAATTAGAAAGCTTCTTTTTTCTTTTTTTACGAACTTAATATAAATAAATCAACTTGAACGATTGAAACCTTAACTCATTCTTCCTTCATTATTATTATTTATTTATTTTTTAAAAAAAAAAAAATGAGTCAGCAACAGCAACAACCACAACAACAACCACCACCACCACCTGAGCTACCCCCTGGATGGTAAGCGAATAATAAATACTGTTACTCATGTATACTCATACAATATAGGATTGCACTTTGGGATCCATCGTCCAAGCGTTATTACTTTGTGGAGGAGCGTACAGGTAGAACCCAATGGGAACTACCATCAGTACAACCTCCTCCATATACGCCGGAAGGTACACCTGCTCAAACTGAACAATCTAAAGGCTTGCCTCCTCAAAATGCATCGTATCAAAGCTCACCTCATCCAACATATCAACAAGCACCCGCACAATATGCTCCTGCACAAAACCAATCGTATCCAAATTATCAACAAGCACCTCAGCAAGCTGTACCTCAGCAAGCTGTACCTCAGCAAGCTGTACCTCAACAAGCTGCACCTGTACAAAATACAACCATCCAAGTAACTGAAGTATCATCTTCTCAAAAAGCAGCGACATCCTCAAGTAAAGGCAGTAAGTATATATCTATCTCGTAAAGACACTTGAAAATAACTTTGGTTTGTAGTGGGTGCTCCAGGAGGTGCTCTTGTTGGTGGATTACTAGGGTAAGTAAAAACCATATATCGTGTTTAAGATATAGTTGTGTGTGTTCAACACGATTACTGTAGATTTACTACCGCAAGAATGATATCCAATGTTGGTAGAAACAATGTAAGTATATATAACAAAGGTAATACAAAAGCTACAACAGGATTCACATTCTGGATATTTATAGCGTATGTACTGTCCACCACCTCCACCACCAATGGCCTGTCCTCCTCGTGTCAATAATGTTTATGTTAGTAATCGTACAATTGGTCGTCCTCTTGGGCCACCTCTTTTAGGCCCTGCTCGTGGTAGAGGACGTCGTAGATTCTAATGATTTATTTTATTTACTCTTATTCATCCCTTTACTTTTTATTCATTGTAATAATGGCCATTTTTCTTGTAATAAATAAGAATTGTTGAAAATAAGAAGTGAAACAAATTATTTAAAGTTTTGGAGAAATTCATGTCCGACTTCCATACAAAACTCTTTCATGATGCATAATATAATTTTAACTGCCGATTGGATTCATGCTTAGCTTTTCACTGAGGACCCTTCAATAAATTAATTAACGAGAAGCTACAAATTTAACATATTTATTATACTCTAATTTTCATTCACAAGTAGAATAATAAAATGAGAGCTCAAATTAAATCACCATTTAAGACATTATTTCAGTAATCCTTACCAGTACCCCTCACGGATGCTCCTTATCCGGAATATCAACAGGAGGTGGATGACGTTCAGTAGTAGTAGTAGTAGTAGCAATAGTAAAAATTGTAGAATTCTCTGGGCGACGAAACTTTGGAGGTCTTGTACCAATGAAGAATACAATAATGGGTAATATAATAGATATTTTGACTCACATTGTCATCATAGTGAAGAGCCTCACTATTTGATTTTTTAATCTCACCATTCTTCTCGGAGGGTGGAATATGAACAGTAAAAGATGGTCTACAAGGGATGTTGTACGGCGGCTTATAATTTTGATGAGGACGACTATATTGATGCTTCATACCAACATGGTTGTGTTTTCTTCTGTCATTAAAGATTACCTGCATCATCTCTTCTTCAGCCCACCGGCGGTCTTGGTAATCAGACATCCTCAACGAACTGAAGCGCATATCATAAAATTCAAGAAGTGTAGGTAAGCGAAGAAGATATTCATGAGCGTAGTTACGGTGGATCTCATGACTTACACCCTCACTATCATTTGAAGTTCGGATTCGATTTCAACAATAGTTTGGGCACCAGGTTCATCATCACAAGTGTTCTTATGTTTCTTGATTCTTTTGGTAATGTGCTTGTATTTAGCAAGGGTATAGAGCTCAGCTGCACTCATTTGTGGAGAATCAGTGGCTTTTGGAGGGCCCCTCTCGCTACCGTCGCTTGCCACAAATGGAGAACCTATCCCCAGGTCCACACCCCAAAGACGGAAAACGTTTAGGTTGTCTTCATCAAAACTGCTGATTGCCATTGAATCCTCTTCATAATCATCTTGAGCACTAATAGAACGAGTAAAGATGAAATCGACCCTGACACCATCAGTGCGAATTAAATTTGTGAAGCGAATGTTATTTCAAGATATTGAGAAAAAATTACAAATTAATGAGAGAAAAAAAAAAGTATAAATAAAGACAATCCATAGAGTAGAGAACCAAAGTGTGCAAGTATGTTGTCAGTACCATGAATCAAAAGGAAGTTGAAGATAAATGGGATCCATTTAGACGCCTAAACATACGCCCTTATGTTACTATTCATTGAGTTGGATAATAAACTTAGCCCCCTTTAGTCCTCTCACCTTAGTCTCCCTTTTTAGTCAATTCTTCTGTCATCAGCATTTTCTCATTAAATATTCAAACTTTTCTCAATAATTTGAAAACTTTTCTCAACAATTTGAAAACTTTTCTCATTTTCTTGAAAAAGACAATGTAAAAGTGAAACCAGACCGAAAGAAAAAAACATCATTGGCCAAAAAAATTATGTCCGACAAAAAAATTTTCGGACTGAGGCCGGTCTCATTTCCAAGAGACAGTATATAATACGTTATCAATGATATCAAACCCTATTTTGAGATATGTGGTACTGCTTTGACAAGAAGTAAAGAAGCATGTTTGCTGTTGTTCATGTTTGAGTGAAAGAGAGTAAAAAAGAGAGATTAAAAAAGAAGAAAAGGTAGGTTCCCTCTTATTTATCGTTCAAAATAAAAATGGGTCATGTGCTCTTATAAATTAAATAAATAATGAATTCATGCAAGATGGAAAAATCAAACCAGTGCCTTATTGAGAAATGGCGTTTCATTTGGGTATTTCATTTTTGCAAACCATTATATCAATATTCTTGAAATAAACAGTAAACCCCTTATCAGTTCAGATAAAAAAAAAAAAATAGAGTTAGAATTCGAGGAGGTGCTAGAAAACGCATCATGAGAATCATGTGGTTTGTACAGTAATTTGTTTTGGATAAATTTAAATAAACACCCCGTTTTGGGATTTTATAGGGAAGAATACGTACACTAAAAGCCAAAAAAAAAAAAAAAAAAAAAAAAAACGTTTCAAAGAATATATCCTTTTATGACATAGTATATTGTATTTTTTGTTGAAAAATAACCCTTTTCGGTCGCTCTTAGGTATAAAAACCGCGGTTATCATGAAAATGTTGTCACATTTTTTTCTTATTTCTTCCTTAAATTGATCTTAAATAGAAAAGTAAAATGCTACACTATCTATTTCTTACATTTGACTCACCTGGTCACGTCGCGGGGATAATAAATTTGGCAGATAAACTTTTAAGAATTCATCCAGAAATCAAGTGTACTGTTTATATTAAATGTTCGTTTGAAGGAAAATGGGGAACAACCGATGTATCGGATGAACCTGTATCTGGACTAAATGTTGTAAAGTTAGCAGTGCAACCTGACGGAGAGCATTGTTCCGCCCCTTTTGACTATTCTCTGAGGAACCCAAAGGAAATTGGAGATATTCTTGCAAAAGCGATCGAAGAAGATATCAATTCCAGACCCGGTGTTCCATTCCCCTCCATCATTTGTACCGATCATTTCGGGTCAATTTGGGGGTATGAAGTAGCAAAGAAGATGAAGATCAAGTCTTTTGTTTATATGCCAACCCCGATTTTGTTTTGGTCTGTTTTGAGATTATTACCTGAGACTTTGGCTAACTTTGAAAGAAAGGGAAGGTTGGAGATACCGTATTATGGATCACTTAGTCACTTACAGTTACCTCAAAAGTGGGATACATTAGATTTGCTCTGCAAGCAATGTAATTTGGCTCAATTACACAATGGAATGCTTATCAATGATCAAGAAGAAACGTATAATCAAGACTATATTTCTGCAATAAAAGAATACTTAGGGAATGTGTGGTTTATTGGCTATTTGCCACCTATAAACATAAAAGTATCATCTTGTAACAACAATGAAAATAATTCTCTATACCAGTGGCTGGATCTCCAGAAACGAAGATCGGTGATTTATATTGCTTTGGGAACTGAAGCCATTTTTTGTAAGGCTGATCGGGTCGAGTTGGCATTTGCATTGGAAAAAGTTGGCTGCCCTGTGGTTTGGTCCTTGAAGAAACTCAAAAAGAATATCTCCTATCGACCCATCCATGCAGCACGTGATTATAAAGAGAGAGAGACTAGTACTCCATGTGACGAGTACGGTTTACCAGAAGGATGGAGAGAAAGAATGGGGAGTCGTGTCATATTACTTGAGTGGGCCCCGCAAATTTGTATTCTGGGTCATCCCTCTACAGGATTGTTTATCTCTCATTGTGGTTGGAACTCGCTATCCGAATGTATCTCTGTTGCAGGAATTCCTATTATTGGTGTACCAATGCTGGCAGATCAACCAATGAATGGTGACATGATGGAAAACAAGTTAAAGATTGGTAAAAATTTATGGAAGAATCCTGCAGAGGGGGAGCTACATCGTAACACCACGGCTGCCCTCATTAGTGAAGCAATGAAAGATGAGGAACTTATAAAAAATGCTGTAAATTTAAAACGTCTTAATGATGAGCGATTTAATATGGTATCAGGTAGTTCCATGAATAAGTTGGACGATTTCTTTAATAAACCTAAATAGTTCCATTTAAAAAAGAAAAAGGTTCTTTTCATATATTATTTCTGATGACAAGGTCAATGGCATTGGACTTATCCCTTTTTCTTGTTGAAATAAATAAGCTTTTATTTGTAATTCACTTATCACATTCATATTTCCAAAACTCGTTAGATCAAACGCCTTCACGTTGTCAAAATCACTCTAATTAAATGAATAGAAACAATCCAAGAATAAGCTTATTTTATATTTAAATTAATGATTAATGATAACTACAAAACTAAACACTTTTCATTTAATGGTTGAGATTTGTTATGCTTTTGGAGAGTTTGGCTTGCACAAAACTAATAAATATTAATAGTTGACAATTGTGCTACCAGCAAAATATTTTTTTTAGCTTATTTGTTTCATGACACGAGTTGAGCTTACTGATTGTGCTACTTTTATACTTTCAAAGCTCTTATAAAGTAATCGATCATTAAAAGATAAATAAAGTAACAAAAAAAAAAAGGAAAAAAAGAAGAAAAGATAAAGACAAAGTAACTCATGGATTGAATTAAAAGAAAATAAGTGTTTTTTTAATTAAATTCGAGACTTTGGGGTCACACAACTTTGATTCAAAAAAGGTTTATCAGCATCCTTTTTTTTTTACTATTCTTTTCTTGTTAGCAATTATTGTTTGATATACAACTGGTTTCTTTCTACACAAAAATAATGTCTGAAGAAGATCTGTGTGATTCACTAGACTCTTCATTTGGATCACTTTCACTGCCATTCAAATCCACCTTAAGCGATGATCAATACCTCGAGGATGGACCTGTCTTTCGAGCCACCATCCAACAATTAGAAAACAGAACCGGGGCATTGAAACAGTCATTGAAACGCATTATAAAGACAGCTAGTTCATTATTAGAGACAAGGCAATATCTCGCTCGAGTGAATCAAAATTATATGGATGCTCTACGGAATGCACCTTACTTAGAGCCACTCATGAGTCACTACCTGAATGCAGCTTCAGTCACCATTGAAGAAGAACAGAAAAGCATTGATACCTCTTTACAAGACGTAATAGAATCCCGTTATGATAGGAATAAAGAA
>MU622509.1:27755-41111 GCA_025399235.1 Backusella circina FSU 941
TTTTATATTGTTATTAACTCTTTTTTTTTCATATTTATTTCTGTCAGGTATCTCATCTCTTGGTTTCACACGTTCATACAACAGTTATGGTACTTAGTCTTCCTTCAACTGCTATTTACCCTAGGTAAATCTACAAATTTGTATGCGGAAACACAATGATAAGTAACTCAACCTATTATTTGAATCGGGGGAAATCAGGAGAGTGGAATTTGAGAGAAAAACCAGTTAAAAAAAAAAACTGAGTAATTTATAAGAGAAAAAGAGTTATTAAACTTTGAAAAAGAGTAAAAGAACTTTTTCTGTCACTCCATGAGACCCCCTTAACAAAGTAAAACTAGTAAGTCCAGCTAGTTACGACTTATAGATAACATCTCGAACTATAATATAAGTTTGGCTAAATACAGACCTCCTTTTCAGAGACAGTAAAAATAATGAGGTAACAACCATGGTCTCTTCTGCAATGGTAGTTATAAAAATAGGTTTTAGTATAACAAATGGAACAACTACGGTTTTTCGAAGAAGAATTATATTCAAAACCTATACTTAAATGGTCTAAAAAATTTTAATTACCGAGAAAAAAAAGCTTACTTAACGACTATTACGTTTGAACTGTTGAGGTCAGAATACAGAACATCTAAGGTTTAGGTAACTATAGAGGATCGAAATTCTAGAAGTTACAATGTTATTCTTAGAGAACTTTCAAGGGTTTGAAACCAAGAGGACCTCATAATGGTTACCTACATTACCATAAGGGAAAACCTCTCGTGAAAACTACCGAAGCTAAAAGATAAAATAGTTATACAAAAGTAGTTCAGAAAAGAGAGAAACCACGTTCTACGTAAGACCAGCTCTATTGGTTTTTAGCTTTGGAAACTAACAAGAACTATACACACATAAAACCAGACTAGCAAACTCTAAAGATTCAATAAACACACCACAATTGCCTCGTAACGAGACCTCCACTTGAATAAAATCAATCCAGAACGGTTAATGTCTCAAGTATAAGGTTTTCTCAATAGACTTACTAAGTAGTGGTAATAGAGGGGCGAGAGTGAATCGGATGTATTGTAGAATCAAAGTATATTATTTGACATATCAAGAAATCCTATCAAACAAAAAAGACATTAGAATAGTGTGTTCAAAGAAACAAAAACAAAAACAAAAACAGCAAAACGTAACAAATGATCACGGATCACATATAAGAAAAACGATAACCTCAAGAAGAACAAGAGATGTCAGAAAGGTCATCGAAAAAAAAAAATGATAATATTATAATAATACGATTGGTTCCGCTTTATTACTGAAACAGTGAGAGCTACAGCAGTACTGGTGGGGGTAGCAAATACTTAGATTATAAGAATTATTGTTTATAGTAGTTTATATTTTGCAGTTTTTCTTTTTAGTTCAAACTATTTTTATAGCCAGACTGTGGTCTTTTTGAAGATTAACTTTCTCTCATACGAGTGCATTTTTTTTTTACTTTTTTTTCATAAAAGTAGATAAATATGTACTCTCGTTGTTCTTGTTTCTCATTAATTTGTAATTTTTTCTCAATATCTTGAAATAAACAGCACTGCTCCCAAAGCCATTTACCATAAGCCCAGTTGATATAGACATTGAATATAGCTTCGAAAGCCGTTGGCGAAGGGTATGAAAAGGTAACTCGTGAAAGCAAAGAGGTGCTGAAAATTGAGCAAGAGCTACAAAAAATAAGTCTGTGAAAAAAATGGCATCAATGGAAGAAGCAGAGAAAACACATATCACACAATTGGAACATCAAAAACAATTACAAGACTTCTATTATGGTAAAAAGTATGTCAAAAAGAAGGGAGAAAACAAAATACAGCATGAAAGAGTTTAAGGAAAAGCTATGTTTGAAAGAACAACCCAAAAAAGATTGATAAAGGGAACGAGAAGGAAATTAAAAAAGACGACGCCAAAGACTCCAAACAGATGTTGACTACACTTATTGCAGATAAGGGCGCAAAAGTGAGTTCTCCAACTAAAGATGATCGTAGGTATAGTGGAAATGGCTTGCTGAGTTTCACATAAGAGTAACAAATGAAGAATTTCGTTACCTTTATTGCTTCCACGGCATAGTCAATGCATAATGAAGAACAGTAAAGGATGGAAATAGCAAAGCCACCACTACCATTCTATTTCTCTGATCAACCATCAGGGAACTCAAACACGTGATTTTTTATCGGCTTTTCAGCCATTCTTTTTAATGCCTCCTCCGTTACAAGATATAACGTCTCTAATGAATGTAAAAACACTCTTTAATCGAAGTGCAGTTCTGGTTGCTCGAGATTCTAGTTAACCGACAGATAATTAATTCAAAACTAAGTGTACTCTTTGGGGCTGGTAATCAACCTTTTGCTTAAAGAAAGAAAAAAAAAAGTTATTTTAATAGCACTCGTTATTATTTGTGCTGTTAACCCTATACTTTATTATCGATAACAGCAATAAACATTATTACAGTTTCGACATAAAAAAAAGTAAACTAATTTGATTGGCCGTTTTGTATAAAAATAAATCCTTTTTGTACTCAGTCAAAAAACATTTTTCTTTTTCTTTCGATATTATAAAAATATTTTATTTTATACTTCTTCTATAAAATTATCAACAGGTAAATAAAGTATTCCTTTAATATTCTTTCGGAGTAATTTTCTATCACCGCAATGGTTATCACTTCTTAATTTGTTAAAAACCGTCTATACTTTCTATTATACAAAGCGTACACTAGTTTATTGATATTTTCCTCTTTGCTATTCCTTTTAGTGTGTTATATTCTTTATTGTATTAACCTTTCTTATTGTTTCTTGTATTTTTCCTTTTTATTTCGCTTAGACTTTAAAAGGAAAACGCTTTAGTTATTCACTTTTTCTATATATCTCTTCGTCTACTTCTTTCTCCGCTCCAATAGCTAAACAGTTCTCTATTGGCTTCTGTTTTTATTTCTTTTGTTCCTCTGCAATTTGAAAGTCAAGATTAAGCAAAATGCAGTCGATCCCAGGTTACTACCATCAAGGTTTTACTCCATCTTATTCCACAACCACTTCTTCCGCGATAAATAGTAGTGCACCACCTGATTTATCAGCTATTGAAAATCATTTGGCTCAAACACTCGACACCTCAAAGCGTAAGCAGGTCAAAAATGCCTGTAGTAAGTAGTAAATTTTTTGTGGATATCTTCCTTATTTAACACGTTTTATGTACAGCCAATTGTCAAAAAGCGTGTAAAAAATGTGATGATGCTAGACCTTGTCCACGCTGTGTAAAGTACGGTGTCGAGGATTCATGTATAAGCTCTGTTAGAAAAGAACGCAAAAAAGGTATTAAACGTGGTCCTTACAAAAAGAGAAAAAACTTTGCTGGTAAGTATCGCTTTTCCATTGTTAAGTGTATACACGCACTAAAAGTAAGAAACGGACTAGATGATAAGGAAATTAGTAGCGCCAATACAACTACTTCAATCAGCACCCCAAATAATACAGTTGATGATAAGAATGATGGTAGCAGAAGTAGCAATAATTATCAAAATGCTCAATGTCAATCCCGAACCCAACAACAACAGTCTGGTAATGTTGCTACGTTTACATATCCTCCCAACCTGAATCATTATGGACAGGCCTATGATGCTTATGCTGCATATTATAGTAAGAGTTACTTTATTTAGTTTGCTTGTTTATTTACTTCTTTCTAGTGCATTATCTTGTTCCTGGAAATCAACAATATTCCCATTTAGCACCGCAACAACAACAAGAATTAGGTAGTATTTTAGGACAAAATTCTTTTTACCCAAGACCTTTTAATCAAACCAAAACCGATACTAAACCAGCCCCTCCTGTACCGAGTACATCAAACTCTTCGGGCACTTCATCTCCCACAAACTCAAACGAAGATGATGAAACTAACGCGAAATTCGCCCGACTTACTGAATTGTGTTCTGCTGCACTTGGCCATCAAGAAAAAGTTAAAAGTGAACATGAACACCAATAATAAAAATAAACCAGCATCTTGTATAAAAAAAAAACCTTCTCGAAAAAAATAAAGGAACGAAAAAGAGAATATTGCATTATATTAATAAATAAACAAAGAAATAAAATAATGAAATAATAGTGTCCTTTTGTGTTCCACGTACTGTTTTTTTCAATAAATTGAAAAAATTACAAATTAATCAGAAAAGGGGAGAAAAGTGAAAAGAATAATTGAGAAAAAAGAATAATTGTATAAATAAATAAGGACAATCAATAAAGTAGAGAATCAAAGTGTGCAAGCATGTGGTAAATACCATAAATTGAGAGGATATATCCGTAGAAGCCACAAGAGCATGGCAGAAAGATCAGAATAGTAGTCGAGTAGAGGAGCGAATACCAGTTAAGATCATATGTATGTATACCAGAGCAGAACAAAGAAGAGGGAAAACATATATATAAAATAAAGTGAGCAACCCATTAAATAAACATTGATGAAATTATAAAAACTTATGACGTCAGATAGTCTATGAGAGAGGACGGCAACAGCCGGCCAGGGACGCAAGGTCGATTAGAATATTAACAACCCCAGGTGGTAAAAGGAAGCCGGAAGGGAACAAAAGCATAGCTTTTCGATTTTAAACTTAAAATAGGGTTAGTACACAATTATATGTACGATTATGTATGAGTCCTTTAAAGTGACAGTCTTACTAAATGTGATTATCCAGTCAACCAAAAAAATGAACTCACTTGGGGTCCAAAGGCTATCTGATATTTTTGTGTCTTTGAAAAAAAGAGAGAACATATTTTGCTTTCTTTGTGATCCTTCTATTGGAAAAGTGTTCTTTGAGACATTTTGATAGCAAGTGTTCAAAATATTAGCTTCTATAGTATAGTCAGTCCTTCAAGAATAGTTGATAGTAGTATACGTGTATCACCTTCATTGAAAATAATAGTTCTTAGTAAACTGTTATATAATATAGAAATAATGTAATGCAATTGAAAAAGAAATTCTTCACTAAGGTTCACTTTTAGGGGTAAAAAAAAGAATGAGGCTCATCCATGCTATTTGATTTTTTTAAAAAGGAAGCAACCTACTTGATATTCATTCATTTTCAAAAATAATATAGAAGTAAAGATTGTCAAGATTTATTACACCATTCGCATATCATTTTATAAATGAATATTCATTTAAAACCAAGTACCTTTTGATTGGCATGATTTTTATTCCGGAGGCTATTTTTTCTAGAAAAAAAAAAAAAAAAAAAAAAAAAAAAAAAAAAAAAAGCAATGATATCACTAATATTCGGAATAAGTCTTTTCAAGTATCTTTTTAGAAATATAATTTTTATTTTCTCAAGATAGAAAACCAGTAAGAACGTTTTTTCTTTTCTTTTCTTCAAATTATATAAAGAACATTATATTTATCAAATGGTCCCATTTTTGCCATTAAAAAGGTGTGTGACAATCAATATGTTTTTCTTTTTAAAGACGCATCCCTTATATCAATTTATTTCTAATCACATTGGAAAATTCACGTTTCTATTTTTATAACATTTTTATTACAAAGGGAAACAGCTATATATCAGCATCTTTTTTAGGAAGGCGTAAAACATATATAAAGTCGATGATTTTCTATCATTTTTTCATCACCACCGCTTCTATATCTTTAAATTCTTTTGTCCAAATTACTTTTTTTTTAAAACATATAAACTCTGTCCAAAATTAAGCAAAACGTCTCATGTTCATTTGACCTTTCCCAAACAGATTGTAAACGCTGTAATTATCCAACAAATAACAAACAAAATGAACTTGCTAATAAATAAGATCGATAATACTTGACATAGTTCATTTATGAACAGAGGTTAATACCATAAAAATCTAAGAGAATATGAGCAAGTATAATACATATATGAACAAAGACCTGGTATTAAGGAGTACACGTTTACAGATAAAACACTTTATATATATATAAGTCTAAAAAACATTTATCAATAAAATAAATTACCAGCCATTAGATTGGAATCCACGAATACAAAGTTCATAGGCAGTAAAAGTAACACCAGCAGCTGGAATACTAAAATATTGTATTAGGAAAAGTTAAACACTCGTTTGTTTTTCTTTTGTTTTTTTTTTTGCCTTGTTTCTATTTTACTCTACCTTCTTACAACACTAGTACCAAGACCGCGATATAGGCCACTCACACCATCACGCAGATAGATATGTTTCATTACTTTTGTGATATACAGTCCCTTAGGAGGAGCCTCCTGGTTTTGGACAACAGATTTAACCACATCCAATGGATAACAGCTCACCCAATAGCCAATACCACCAGCAGCACCCGAAGTCATCAACTGTAGCACCGAAGCGTCCTGGCCAGGAGATGTGATTCTGCGCTTTGTGAATTCAAAGGCGGTGTAGAAACCTGCATAAGCGGGAATCTCTCGAAGTAGGGTAGCGTACAAGCCACGGAAAAGGCCATGAGCAACGCCATCTCTTTTGATTAGATACTTAGCACAGTCAATAGGCCCAGTAAAATGACGTCCACCATTTACTCCGGAAGATCCAAATTGAGCCTGTAATTTGATCTTCAACAACTCAACGGGGGAAGCCAACACACTATTGATAATACCCGCACCCGCACCTGCTAAGGCAATTTTTTGTAAAGGGAGGACCTGATTGGGATATTCCTGTAATCTACTTTTGATATTCGAGTTTGCAGCAAACAAAAGGGCGTTGACAGCTCCAATACCAACCAGGGGACTGGCCATACCTTTATAAAGTGCAAAAAAGCCTTCCTTACGCACGGTTTGCACTGCACAATCCCACGCTCCTTTAAACTTGCCTTGATCTAATTGTAAGCGTACTTTGATGGTATCTAATGGTTGGCCAACTAATACCTGTGCCATACCACCGAAACTTTTGGTCAAGATGAGTATTGAGATGACATGCAAAAAGAAAAAAGAAAAAACTTACTTTCCGGCGATAAAATCAGCCGTTGAAGAGACAGGTTTATTACTTGACATACTATTAACAATAAGAGAGAAGAGACTATACACGAAAGAAAGGAAAATAAATAAAAGACATATGGGAATTGTGTATTTTGACTATTGTTCCTGGCGGAGACAGATATTATGACAAATCTTATTGATTCTCCGCTACGTTGAATTGAACAGAAGATCATATGACTATTAGACCTATACGTATATGGTTACATATTTAATAAAATGGTGGAAAAAGCAATTTATTCATTCTTTCTTTTATTTATTTTTTTTCATGGAAGATATTACCAGATTTCTAAGTGACAAAGGTGACGGTACTATAAAACTCGAGCTCGATTTTCGTCCTAGTATTGCGCGTATCGTTATTGACAACAGTGCTAGACATAATGCACTTTCTGGTAAAATGATGGTCGAATGGTACAATTCAGTTTGCGAATTAGAAAAAAATGTTGATAAGCTCGTTGCTGTTATTGTCATGGGTGCTTCTGGTAAATCTTTTTGTTCAGGACTAGGTAAAAAACTGAAAGTAATACCAAATATATTTTAGCTTATATCGTATTTTAAATAGATTTAAGTTTTGCACGTGAACATTTGAAATCACCCAAAGATACGATTACAGTGAACAAGTTAATGCATGCATCCATCTATAAGCTCACCAAGCTTCCATTGATCACTGTTGCTATTTTAACTGGTGGTGCAATTGGTGGGGGGTCCGAGTTAATCACTGCCTTTGATTTTGTTTGTATGTCGACGAATGGATTTGTTCAATTTGTTCAAACCAGTATGGGTGTAAGCTCACCATGGGGTGGATTGGCACGTTTATATGCGAGTGTCGGTAGAAAGACTGCTTTGAAATGGATGGCTAGTGGCCATAAATTAACAGCTGATAATGGAGCATTAGAATCAGGTTTTGTTGATATAATTATACCAGAAAATATAGACATTATGGAGGCTACTTTAGATTTTATTAAACCTTTTATTAAAAGAAATGGAACTAAGGTATCCCCAGATGCAGTTCGAGGGATGAAACAGCTAATTATTAGACAGGACAAGTTAAATGACTGGGAATATGAAAATAATGTGTTTTGCGATGTTATATTTTCAAAAATATAAGAATTGTAATAATAATAATAATAATAGTAATAATGAGAGTAATTATAATGGAATAATAAATAACAATGACAATAAAATCTACAATTTTATGACGTTAAAGATTTTACATTTTGACTCAGCCAATTTAATCCTTCAAACAATCCTTCACCAGTCGTAGCACATGAAGGATGCACATACCAAAGTCTACCACGCAACTTGCTTAAAGCCAGCATTTCGGTGACCTCTGCAGGTGATAGAGCACCTGGAAGATCCTGTTTGTTTGCGAATATTAACAACAAGCAATCTTTCATCTCTCGATCGGATATAATGCGATGTAATTCCTGTTTGGCTTCTGATATTCTTTCTCGATCCTGAGAATCAATCACAAATATCAAGCCTTGCGTTCCTGTATAATAATGTCTCCATAGATTTCGTATATTATCCTGTCCACCCACATCCTTATAAAATGCATATTAATTATTAATTTGGAAAGTAGAGAACAAACAACCCTTACCGTACCCAAACATTAAACTTCACATTTTTATAGGTGACAGACTCCACATTGAATCCAACAGTTGGAATAGTATTAATTGTTTGCTTTAATTTAAGCTTATAAAGTATGGCTGATAGATTTTAAATTTAAATGAGTATTTATGTGCTCGTAAAAAATCTGCTCTACTTACTAGTTTTTCCAGCAGCATCTAATCCTAACATTAGAATTCTCATCTCTTTGGTACCGAATAGCTTTCCCATTACTTTGCTTAAATTTGTCCCCATTATTATTACTCTATTTGTTGAACAGGATACAATATAAAATAGTAATTGAAGTTTATTTTGAAAAGAAAAAAAGAAAAAGAAAGAAAGAAAGAAAATCACTCAAATCAGAATATATATATTCCAAATAATAATAATAAGCAAACGGACTATGCGGGAGTACATCTACAAGAAAAAAAGGAGAATATAACGCTATTTATATACAAAATAGGAGATAGTCTGTCAGTCCATTACCAAACAAAAAATACCTGTAATAAATACAATTTTGCATATTCTTGGTGTAACTGATGTCAAAACATGGTTTTCTTTTACTGCTAGTCTCTTAGTATAAGCATAGAAAAGAGGCAGTTTAAGTGTACCTTTTTTGACACAAAACATTTTTTTAACACATTTTTTTTTTGTTTTTTTTAAAAAAAAAAAAGAATTACACCTTTATTGTAAGAAGGTATAGACCTGAATAAATAGTTATTTTTCGATATTTTAGTGATCCCTTACAAGTAGCATATGCATTAAGTACACTACAAGATGTGTTAGCTCTATACCTGGAAATATTTTTAATGTATATAGTTATTTTATATTTCATGCAATCTTTGAGTTCAGTCTCATCACGGCCGGAGTGTTCAAGCAAATATTTCATATGTATTAAATTAAAGAAACAACATAATAATAGTTATACTATATCCTGACTTCACTATCCTTTCAGAATTCATTATAAAATAAAATAAAAACTTAATTCAAATTTGTTGCGTCATGGTCATACATTGCATACTAATCCCACCGCTAAAGTGAGAGCCAGTAGACGAAACAATATAGGAAAATACTAGTTCACCAAAAGAAAAATCAATCATAGCCATTATATCAAAGGATATGTATCGATAAGGTAGAGCTCCACTGGTTGGAGGAATACCGGAAGACATAGTTTCTTTTTTTTTTTTAAAAAAAAAAAAAAAATTCTACAAGGAGAATAAAAGCATAAAAAATACATGTTCAAATCTATTTCTAAATAGTTTCCAACACCGTAGAGTATGCTAGTGCATAAAACATTTAAGTCGGAAGAGGACTACCAGTGAGAAGGAAAAGCGAACTGTTAGCCAATATAACCAAGCCTGTTTTTGCTTCTTGGGAAGAGATAGGTCAGCGCTAATAAACAACTTGGAAAAATGCATATTTTCAAAAATAAAGTCTGAAAAGAATATATACTGTGTTTTTCAAATAGTTGAATTTTTTGGGGAATACTTGGGGCGCTCCAATGGCGTACTCCAAAGAGACTTAGAGAATGGAAGTGGCTAGTGGTACTGTAAAGCCAATAATATAGCAAAAATAACAATTTTTAGAGAAAATAAGTTTAGTTAAAATACTCTGTAACAAATACTCTCGCATTAAAGTGCACCAAATCTTTTTACTGTAAATAAAGTCGGTTTTCTTTCAGTTAAAATATAAGAATATGCAAAATCAAATCGATATTTATTTATAAAAAATAATAAAAGAAAGATAGTAGATATTTTTTATCAAGGTTATAGATGCAACATTTAATATGAAGTTTATAAAAGGGATGGCAGCGTGTTAGATTTTAAGATGCTAAAAACTGCTCTTCAATTATGGAGTAAGGTGATTCTTTTAGTTTATCACCTGAAAAATCAAGAAAAACTAAGCAACACACAAAGCTTAATAAAAACTACATACCCTTACCTTGTTCTTTTTTTCTGTGCTGGAAACTTAAATGATGATTCCATACACTGCCTTTCATGTTTGGATTTCTATCCATTGATGAGCATGACAATTGAAAAACATTGCATGGGAGGGGCAAAAAGAACTTGATCAATTTTTTTCATTGAAAGCGTTATACAATGGCAGCCGCTCACTTTATGTAGAACAAGTGGTTGTGTGAGACTTTTTTAATCACCATTAGTGTATACACTCAAGAGAGGAATTTAAGCTGTTCCAAGAGAGTTTGTATTATTTTTTTTTCTGTAAAGGAGAAGCTAGAGCAAAGAATGTATCTTCAGCTATTTACCCACAGGCAGATGACGAGAACCAGTATTCCATTCCAGCTTTGAATATGTATTCACCTTTTAGATTCTTTTGAAAAATATGATAATGTATATTCTCGATACTTATCTTTTCGTCAATTCCATAACAGATTTTTCATTTCACTCAATCAAAGTCAATGAATCCTGTAAAATACTGAATATAATATTCTTTGTTTCCAAGAAGAGTATCCCGCATGTCTTGTTTTATTTTGAAAAATAAATATTCATTACCATAGACCTGAACTGTAATAGCTCTGAAGTCACAGAATCCGTCGCTATTCATTTATTAAACAGATGTAGTTGTTTACGTCTATCTCCGGACTAATTTGATCTTCAAGTTGCTTATATAATAATTCCCCACTGATTAGCATTATTTCATGCGTATTTTCGTTGTCTAATGGCAATAAATAGCAAGTAAGAGTCCTCTAAATCAGAAAACGTAACTTATAACGGTTTAATAAATACATACCTTCAATACGCTTTACATTTTCCTCGTTGTTGTCTTTAATATCGCGTTTCATTTTTTTGATGCCAATAGTGTCCGCATCTATATCGCTCCGTTTCCTTTTCGTTTCTTTGAATTGCTTATTGATTTCTTTTATTCTATCAGTCTCTTTTTTTCTAAGATGCTCGATTAAAAACATGTCTCTTTTTGATTTTTTTGATGGGCGGCCTTTTACAATATCAGTCGCGACAGGTGACAAAACAGAGTCCACTATTTCTCCTTTCAATACTTCCAGAGCTTCTTTCATCGAATCAAGAATGTTTTACTTTTCTTGATAAGTTATAACTTTTTAGAATAGTTGTTCATATTGGCTTTGTATATCTTGGAATGGAAAGAGAAACTTTTGATTGATGACGTCTTGATATGTTGAAGATTGGGCCAGTGGACTTTGAACAACCATGTTTATATTACGAACTATTTTATTAGAGTTTTTATTAGAATTATCTATTTTTTGGATGATCAATAAACCAAGTGATATGTGTATGAGACTTTATAGCGGTTTTTAATTTAAGTACCATCTTTATTGGGTAATATAATTGAAATCATCCGCTTATATTATCTTATATTCATCTTTTAGTATACAAAATAATGAGCTTATTAGAATTTATAATACAATTATTCTTATCATCAATATATATATTGATTATTAATTAATTCATTTGTTTATCTATCTCATAATATATTCTTTTAAAAAAGGACAATAATAGCATCTACATATTACATAGCTAAATTACAAAGAAAGGATGGAGATATAAAAGTATACAATATGTACAATAATAATAAAAACGGTGTATATTTTAAACATAAAGAGAAGTACCAGGCAGTAATATATACACCTTGATATTGTGTAAGCTTAAGGATATAAGCCACTGTAGAATGCATCGTAAACTGTGACAGAAGAAGTTGATATCCAGTTCAGGTAAAGTCGCTCGATGAAATTATTGCCAGAAATGAAGTAGCTAGAAGTAGAAATAGTCAAGTCTTTAGGCCATTCCAAAATCAAGCTTAAAGTAGATAAATAAATATGTAGCGATATCTTAAAGAGATTTAAGTTGGCACATTAATTATAAAGAAAAATGATTAAATCCATACCAAGGCATGAAGCAATTAGAGGACGTCATTTGGAGAAAGAAGATAAATAATAAGCAAATAGAAATAGAGAGATTTTTTAGTAAAAGGATAAAAGAATAATAAGCGAGAAAAAAAAGAAAATTTTTGAAATTTGGAGCTTTTATACAACAACAACAAAAAAAAAACGGCTCCGGGATTGTTCAAAACCCAAAAGAAAAACTCAATGTGATGATGTAAATAAGAATAATTTGCATCTATTATGAAATAAAACAGCTTTTTAAAATTACCTTATTTTTCTATTATGTTCTCTCTTCGCTTGGAGCTTAATTCTTTAATCTACGTTGTAGTAATTAAAGTGATTTTAGACTTCGTTTTATAGTTTTTTTTAGTTTATAATTTCTGTACACTCTCTATCTTCTTCTGAAACATGCGATAACGCTATTACACTTGTCTTTATTTTGAACATATATTCCTCCTGAAACTGTTCTTTATTGAGAGTCTGATCAACCCTTTTTGTAAAGCTCCAAGAGGTTGGATCATTAATCATTTTCTCATCAATATATTTATGAATTTGTTTTTTTAAAGAAAAATGGGTATGTTTAATAAAGAGGCAGTATTGAGATTATATTTAGTTATAATTGGATACCATGATTAGACCACTTACTTTTCCAGTAACGCATCCAAACCCCCCCCCCTTTTTTTTTAATCCTGGGCTGAAAAGAATATACAACTTAATAAAATACCAAGCCAATCACATAAAAAACAAATATTTATGAAGATCAAAGTTGTTGGAATTACGTTATTTCTATTATTTATTTATTTATTTTTTAAAAAAGAGTTACTTTAGAAGAACAATATGGAATGTGTGGAAAATTAAGGATTAATCTTCACTGAAATAAAAAAAA
>MU622510.1:0-47459 GCA_025399235.1 Backusella circina FSU 941
CAACCAAAATAAAAACAATAAAACAGCAATACGTTTCAATTTTCGAAAATGTTTTTCTAGAGAACTTCCCTAACATTGAGATCGAGTGGTCTGGATCGTAGAGGTTAGTATAACCCAAAAGAAAGATTAACAATGGTCACATAGAAAAGGCTGGAAGAAATAGAGACCACTTGTTGTACTTTTGGCTGTCATAAAATAGTTATATCATATCAAATTAACAACTTTTTGAACAATTCTGATTGGAGAAAACAAAAGTGTACCTTAAAGTTAACATATCTTTTTTTGTGTTCTCTGGTAAGGCACCAAATGTATACATATATTCCCACCCACAAATAAAGATGTTTTTAAAAGAGTTCCATTGTCCCTGCTGCCCTTTTTTTGTATTTTAGATTTTAGATTGGTGTCACTTTATTGTTTCTTTTAGATTAACAAAAGATGAAAAAGATTTAAAAAATAATAGTAAGAGTGTTTATAAAAAAAAATGAAATGATTAAGTGTTGTACAGATGGTTTTCTTTTATATATAGATTAAATAATAAAAAGGAGCTTTTTTAACTTTGATCACCTCGTTTCATATCGTGTACCTTTTGTCTCACTTGGTGCATCCAATTTGAATCCGTTTTGTCAACTACGACCTGAGCATCCGGATCATCCGCGTTTTCTACAATCACATGATCATCCTCCTCCCATACTTCGATACGGGGATGTGATAAGCTACTGTCGCCAATATCTTCTGAAGTCTTGTGATCAATATCGGGAGAGATAATCTCTTTTGTAGGTGTTGAAAGCATCTCTTCGTCGGTATCTTTATTGATATTGTGGCGCTTAAATAAGTTACGAAGACCTCCTCCTCCATGTTCTTCATTCTCCATGGTATCATTCTTGTCTTTATTACGATTTATCCAGCTTCTAAAACTAGAAACACTTGCTTCATTTCTTTCTATATTCTGACTATGAGTAGTGGCAATTCGTGGATTGACAGGTTCCAAGAATCGAATACTCTGGGATTCATTTCCTGCTGCAGGTAAAGTGAGGCTATGCGGAATTACAGTTGGTTTTTTTGGTTGTTGCGGTTGATCCATTTCATCGTCTTCACCTGGTAAAAAGTCCTCTTCGGCGATATCATCATCGTCCATATCAATGGTATAAGTCGGTGTAGAATCTGGTGTGTCTTGTTGCTGATGTTGTTGAGGTTGATAGGGTTCATATTGATTTGTGTTCAAAAGTGTGTTGCGTTTAAGTTGAGACATGGCCTCTTCTTGTTCCTCCTTTGTTCTTGTACATCCTTCATCGTCATTTCGTCGTAAACTAAGTTGTTGTCCAAATTGAAGTTTTGGTAATCGAAGTACCTGACCACTACCTGTGCTAGTAATAGAAAGTGTACGAGTACGGATACGTTTACCAATCTTGAACAATGGAATGGTCGTACCATGAACAAGTGTCGATGACAAGACAATAAATAAAACAACAGGTGTAATCACCTTGATTGTTACTGGTGGATTTTCCTGACCCTCATAAATGCTCTCCATCTGTTCCGTGGCAATTTCGGATAAGAAGACAGCTCCTACGCCCATGGGTCCAAACCATCCACTAAAGATAGCTTCTCTATATGTCTTCATAGCTGGCATCACAGGCTTGAGTAGAATAAGACAAGGGAGTCGTCTGAAGAATAAAATAAGAATAGCCATCACTACCAATCTCCAAGGGGTTAGTCCTAATGCTGCATTACCAAAATCAGACCACGGCTATTTTAAGAAGATGAAAGTAGATATATACATGAGAAAAAAAATTAATCCTGGCCATCCATCATCCAACACTTACAATAATTGCACCAATATAAACAAATACAGCCAAATTCAACATCATATCAATAACTTCTTGAAAATGAGCCTCTTCCGTTTCTTGTCTAAACCAATCATCCCATGAAAATGCATTTCCTGCTACAAAGCATGCTAGTAAATCATCACTACCTGAGAAGCCCGTCATACTCATCAAAAATAACTAGTAATACATCTTGTGATCAATCAAAAAGTTTATGTGAAAAAAAAAAAGTATACTTACGGCTAGTGCAATAGCAAAACATAGAAAAGATGGTTTATCAATTAAATGACTAAAAACAAAACATTATAAGGTTAAATGTGATATATATATATATATATATATATATTGCAGCATTCTATAATATACATACTGTCTTTCAGACCACTGTAAAATCTTGCGAGCCACCCAACCAACTACTAAACCAATAACGCAGGAGAGGGTGATTTGAAAGAGACATGTAATATAAATCCATTTGCCTATTGCAGTCCCCACACTAGGTTCACTAATTAAAAACAGTGCTAAGAATAAAAAAGGAAAACCCATTCCATCATTTGCACCACTATAAATAAAGTTTAAGTATAAATAATAATAAAATAAAACATCTTTCCTCTCACCTTTCAGCAGATAATGCATTTCTAATATGAGCTGGTACATGCTTTTCAGCAAAACGGCCCTTGACTACTGAGTTTGCTAGGATCTAGCAAGGAATAAATAAGAAGAGCAAAGGGTATAAATAAGCTCGAAAAAACTTACAGGATCAGTGGGACACACACAAGCAGCAATCACAAGAGCATGGAGCTGGTTTTATAAAAGGGGTCACACACATAAGAAAAAAAAAATTGGTATTTACTTCCGACATAAAGCTATCTATCTCAATTCATACATACATAATTGATCGGAGGAACCATCCACCAAATGAATAACCCACTAATAAGCCACATGAATATCATTGTTGGTAGTAATAGCATCATCATGGTAAGCCATTCTTTCTTCATGTAATGTCTATTAATTTGTTAGCGAGAGATCAAATAAATAAACCACATGGTCTATTTTTACTCACTTTGGAAGCTCTATACCAACTGCCATCACCTTTAGTGCAGGAGAAAAAGATATGTTATGTCAACCTGGTGATTCAACAATAAGGTAAAAACTTACCTGAATAGCTAGAATACAACGAGTCAATTCTTTGGTTATCTCATTATGGTCGTCCCAGCTTAGGGGATTAAAACCATTGGCTACCAACGGACCTGCAATGATACCGACTATGAGAGCAACAACTACATGATAATACATTTAGCTTATTCATTTATAAGATCAAATAGGATCTTTATAGTTACAGGCTTCTGATAAAAAGCATTTCTCCTTAATAAACATGGAAACATATCCGAAAAACAGAATGAAGCCACTTAGAATGGCAATTGCAATTGTGAATGTCGAGAATTCTCCTGGTATAACATGTAAACTCATGTGAAAATGTTGTTTAACGATCTACAAACAAAAAAGAGAAAGAGAATAGGGAAATATAAATGCTATTTATATAATAATAATAATAGTAGTAGTAGTTGCTACTATGAAACTATGGTAACAACAGTATTATGTAACTATGGTAATAGTATAGAAAAAGGCTAAAAAATAAAAGGAAATAAAGAGAAGAAAGGAAAAAGAAAAAACAGAAAAAGAAAATAAACTTGAATAAAAATGTCGAAAAAAAAAGCTTTTTGTTTAGCCGATTTGACTGATATGAGAGTGTGAAAGAGAGAGAGAGAGAGAGAGAGAGAGAGAGAAGTGTGCTATCGGCGGAATGTGTTACCATCTCTTTTCTTTCCTTTTCTTTTTTTTTTTTTTTACTTTTTTCTTTCGTAATATCTTGTTCGCTCTGTTATTTATTTGAGATGCGGTAACCTTAAAAAGCGGCCTATCAAATAATATAAAACATAAACCATACATCACAAATGTACATTTTACATGTTGCTTGTCAAATCTCGGTTTTATATTGTCGCGGTTTTTTCCACTCTTTCCATTGTATAAATCGCTTAAACGGGTTAATACAATTAATTAAACAAAAAGAGTATATTTATTTAATAATATTCATTTGATGAAGATCTTGTTTGATCTATTTTGTTTCTTTATTTTCCATTTCGTCAGTTCTTTTTAAATTCATATGGCTGCACAGCTTAAAACATCTTTTTTTTGTACTTAAAAGGAAATAAATTGGTAACCAAAAATAAAATGTGTGTTTGCTCAATGTTAATATTGTAATAAAAAGCAGCGCGTATTTTAATAATAAAGACGAACGGTTTATTTTATGATTTATCTATTGCTCATTAGTAAACAAAAAAGAGAGAAAAGCTTAATTGCTTTTAACGAGAATCGGGTTTAATCACAAAAACAAACCTTTTCTTTTTATGTCATTACTTTTTTTGGATTATTTGGAATAATGAGAAAATGCGCCTCTTTTTCAATAAATTAGAAATTAATCAATCTAATCATCTCTCTTCTTTTCCATAATAACTATAAGCTACAAAGTCATCCAAATCATATGAAGAGTCTTTTGTTTATATTACATCAACTATAATGTGTTATAGATTGGGTCAGCTGAGTTTTTTTTACATATTAATTCAATCGGTTTTAAAATGATGCTACTATAAGGTTATCTGATTTATTAAGGATGTAAACCGCTGATATTATTATGTTAGAGGAGCCTATGTGTGTACTTCTTTTTTTCATAAATCTTGAAGAATATTTGTCTTTTTATCTTGCAAGCATTTTGTGTTCATTTTTTTTTTCTTTCAAAAAAAACAAAGCAGCAACTATTTCTGCGCATCTATAGATTGTATGATAATGGAACCTACAATATTCAATATTTTGTATGCGCAAATTCCACTTGCAAAAACCAGTGAAAATTTCTTGGGTTCTTATCAACAGTTGTTACCTAAAGCAGAATGAAGTACTTCATACCATTTGTCATCAAAAAAGAGAAGATGTCATATCTGGCGATCAACTCCAAATATGGAAATAAGAAGCTTTGGCCATTCAGAACGGTGGTTGAGTTTATGTTTGACAATAATAAAGTTTATAAACCCTTCTTGTTATTTTATACTTTTAACCGATTACAATACATGTCTACATACACAAAAGACTACTGTTATGGATACAAAAATAGATACACCAACGCGGTTTTGCTTTTTGGATGGTTACAATAAGCATCACGTGATCCATGTTTCCAATAGTACCATTGACCATTTACCTTCTCAAGTGTAACAGAATAAAAACATAGCTTTCATTCTTTGTACAAATGTGTTGATTTCATTTCCAGAGGGAAAAAAAAACAAACAAACAAAGAAATATGGCAACGACATCATATTTGCTATTTTTAACAAGGGCTTTATTGAATATTACTACGGGATAGTCCGATCGATATGAGGCGCTATTAGTATATCATATGCCAAGTGCAGCAAGAAAGATACACGTAGATAATTCATATAAATATATATAGATAATACTAATTAGAAAAGTCTCTTGGCTTCTGTTTTTGCATCAAAAACCATTCACTAGTATTGACCTTGAAATACTTAATTACATATACACCTCAACTGATGAATTCGAGAATACAAATAAAAGTATACTTCTATCACACTAAATTATATCACTATTCTTTCGACAAGAGGAGTATTTTAGATTCTCTTTTTTATTGAAAAAAAAAAAAAAAAAATTGCGATGTATAAACTAAAAAAAAAAAAAAAAAAAAAGAGCATAAAAACCTTTGTCTTTTCAAATTAACCATCGTTCTAGTACATTATTGAAATAAAATATACGTTATATGAAATCTACCAATAGTTGCTTCTTAATATTATCTCTTCATAATATTATGTGATATATGAATGTGATGAAGTATTAAACTTATTAGATGAGAGCTAGGAAATTTGTTTGTATATATCGAAATTGTGTTACATTATTTTAATGAAATAGTTTTTTTAAGTTTACTTCTTGACAGGAGAATCAGAATCCCAGCAAACAGGATACAGAGGGAAGAGAGGGGTGGAGGGTCAAGGAGCTAAATTCCTAACTCTCATGTAATACGTTTCATACTTTATTACATTTTATATCACATAATATTACATTTCGAATTAGGTAATTTGTTTGTAAATTTCAGAGCACTAGTAGATATATTGATTGAGCTTGAAGAGACAAGGTAGAAATGTTCAAACATCGCCCCGGAGGACCAGTTACCTTAATGTAAAATGGTATCAACAGAGACACCCGCAGCAGCGGCCAGAGTACCACTTAACGCTCAAGCTTTAAGAACTGGAGTACCAGGCGGACTACCGACATAGTGCATGATGGCCTGGGTGTGTCCGGCACTAAGACCAGCTCCAATGGGTTATTCGTGGTCACGGAAAGACCGCAGTAATGGTATCAAGAACACACGGGCCATGGTGGAGTGAGGGTGTAAAGTAGAGGAAGTAGCTATAGTTTGACAATAACAGGTATAAGCAGAGCCTGGGAACAAGAGAGGATCATTATGAGGATGAATGGGAACAACCTTAGTGAGAGGAACGCCCTTACGTTTCTCCTTGGAAGCTAGTAGTCGAGGTCTTTTAATATCTTTCTTATTCTCTTTTTTTTTGACATTGATCTTATTAATTCCTTTTGTTTTTCTTATTGTTCTTTTTTTCAAACTTCTGTGTTTTTCTTGAAATATCACAAAATGAATTGAATTTATTGATGACTTTTTATATCTTTTACAATGTTGAATAAAAGATGTGAAAATATAAAACAAGAACTAAACTAATAAAAAGGAATATAAAGTAAGAACAATTAGGTTTAAAATAAGCTTAATGAAAGATATATTTGAAATTGGTATTACTGGTATTGGTAATTAATATGCTTGTAAAAATGTTCGTGACGAAGCATACTAATCCAATGGACAGGCAAGTCCAGAGAGTCGATGTTGGATTTGATGTAAATGGGTATCAAACTGTTCGGCAGCAGATGGCATCTGAACCTTATTGAGCTTGCAAGGCTCATAATCCCGGGACTCGTTCTTAGGGCATTCAAAGAGGACGCGTCAACGATCTGATACAAGAATGGGCCAATGAAAGAAATCTTGCTCGATGAATGGGCAATTGTCTAGAAGAAAAGCAGCAGGGGTGAAGTCAGCCCCAGGGGCTTGGATAGTAACATTGGGATTAGTGGAGATCAAAGGGGAGACATTGAGAGAATTCTCGACGGGAGCGAGTCGGTTGATAAGCTGTTGATCCCAGAGAGGTGCACCATTATTTTAATCATTCATAGGTGTGACGACAGAAGAAACCAACTGTGTACACATTATTTCAAAGTTAACTTAAAAATAATGTAACGCAGTTTCGAAATTTAAATAAAGAATTGATATATGCAAACAAATTACCAGTGTTATTTCATTTATTTACTCAGNATTTTAGTTTTCTTTCTCGTCCTCATTTACTCAGACATTTCGTTACTTTAGCAGGCTATTCTCACAATAATTTCATACATATATTGTTCTTTTTTCTATGATACTTCGATCTCTTTTTATCATACAATAGTTTTATTTCAGTGTTAAATACTTGTGAAAATGAATGTAAAATCTGAAGTATATATTCAATTGACTAATTGATACTAACTTCGATAGAAAAACAAGTTATAGTATCTCTTTTAAAATAGTAACCAAAAATAAGTCAGTTAACAGCTGCATCATGCTCTTGGATAAATCACTACATACACATTCTTTTTATTCAATTAATAACAATGGAATTTTAGTTATTGTCTTCTTTGAATTCAAAATCAAATTGTATGTAGTGATTTTTATTAAGGGATGTTTTCATTTACTGTTCCATTCATTTATTTATTTATATTTATACGATGCATTAGCCCTTTTAAGCAATATTTAATAATAAATATTTCTGTAAACCAAGCGTCATTGCGAATATATATTCAACAGAAACAGGTTTATCTTCCTTATATAATTCAATGAAGAAGAGTCAAATATAATAAACTCAGATATCTTTTTTTTGTAACAATAGAAAAGGTTAATTCGCATGTTTGTTCAGATGCATTATTTTACTAGTGCTATTGCTGCTCATATTCAAGTAATAATGACCTTATATTATTCTTCTATATTATATTACTTTTTAATCCTGCCTTTCGAAGTTTTTTTTTTGATGTTCAATATTACCCCAACATTCTATAATGGATAAATCCGCAGACTTAAAACCATTTGTTCTATATTTATTGATTATGCAGTGGAACAAGTAAAAAATATTGATTATACCACCATATTCTGGATTAAAGTTCTTATGACATGTATAAAATTATGTACCTTCTTTTTTTCAACTCCACAACCCCTCTTTTCCTATTGATACATAGCCAATACTGCCGTTCTCTCATTATCGTACGGTTTGTAGTATATAAACTCCTCTTACTTGATCTTCTCCATATAAAAGATGTTGAATAATAAATTAAAGTTTGTTTTTTCTTCTTTTTGTTCCGCATTATTAGAAAGCAATAATCAATTATAGGCTGTCAAAACTCAAGTCAGTTTGCTTTATATATATTATATTACATTATACTAAATTTTGTCATTTTTTTTCCCTGCTAATGTTAGCTTTTGTATATATATAGACCGACTGGTTTAATTAGGAAATTGAGGATTCTTCAACGTGATAATATTGACTTTTTTGAAGCCTTTCCAATACTCAAAAGTTTTTTTTTCTAATTCTTCTTTTCTGCTCTTTCTTTTATCTTTCTTCCATTTATTTGATATAATTCATTAATATATTTATTCTTTTCACTTTAAGTACTCAATTGTAATTTCTATTATTTCCCTTTTTTGATCACATCCGCAAAAAAAAGTCCGAAAATGACACAACGATCAGTTCCATTTCCATTGATTGGATATCAATCACCAACAAGTTCCTTCAGTCAAGGATATCAGTCACCTCATCAAGTTTTATCACCAACCAGTAATATGTTTTCACCTGTAGAAACGTAAGTGCCTCTATTTTCGATAATACAAGAAAAGACTAATAGATTTTATAAATTTCCAAGATCGTTTGAAAGACCTGAATCACCTACTCTTCCACCCGAATTAAATACCATTATTGACGAAAAAACAGAAGACACCATCCAAAATAACATCACAAAATTGAATTCATCCAGATATAGTTTGTATTCAAATAGAAGTAGTTACTATCCATCTCCCATATCACCGACAGCAAGTAAAAGTAAAAAAAAAAAAAAATCACAAAAAAGTGTCATTTTTAATTTCTGACTTTCATTTTTTATGCGTTAAAGTGACTGATTATTCCAGAATGCCCGATGATTCCAAAGCTGCTATTGTGAGTAGAGCCAAAACCCTCAATAAAGGTACACCAGCCAAACGTGAAATGCAACGAAGAAAATCAGCCGCCATGGCGGGTAGAAAGTCGCAAATGGAACAATGGTCGGCGATTGAATTGAGCATCATCCATAAAGAGATACCTCCTGCTCCTACTGCCGCCATGTATTGGTCTCGTGCCATGACGTACGGTAATGGTGGACCACAAGGACCACTTCGATCTCATACTGCAAATTTGGTGGAGGAGAAATTATATGTTTTTGGCGGATGTGATCAAAGAATATGTTTTAATATACTATATATACTTGACATGGGTACGTTTTCTTTTTTAATGATATATCTACAAAAACTAATATGACTTGACAGATACATTGACTTGGACAAAACCTCAAATATATAGTAGATTTATTCCACCACCATGTCGAGCACATACATCTACTGTAGTGGAGCGAATAAGCTCATCTGGACAGAAATATCATCAATTATATGTCTTTGGGGGAGGAAATGGACCGGACTACTTTAATGATGTTTATGTTCTTGATATCGGTAAGAACAAACGAAAAAAAAGGATATTGTAAACCCCACTCAATCATTACATATATATAGAAGCACTTGTATGGACTATGCCAATAATAAAAGGAGATAAACCACCAAAACGTAGAGCACATTCAGCCTGTTATTGGAACGATAAGGTTATCATTATTGGTGGTGGTGATGGAGTACGTGCACTAGATGATGTTTACATGCTCAACGTGTCGGATCCAAACCAACTCGAATGGGAACTTTTGGAGATCGCCAATAGTCCCCCAATTGCACGTGGTTATCATACATGCACTATTATCAAAGATAAAATTGTATTGATTGGCGGAAGTGATGGTCATGACTGTTTTAGCGATATTTACATATTGGATCTAGGTAAATGAAAAATTATGTAATTTATGCAAGATACAAAAAGCCTTATTCTATTATGTAATGACAATAGTAAAAAAGAAATGGATCCAGGTCGATTCAGATTTAAAAATACCCAGATTGACACACTCAGCTACACTAGTTGGATCATATATATTTGTTTTCGGTGGTCATAATAGTAAAAAGTATTCGCAGGATATACTTTTATTTAATCTTGGTAAATGTTGATTTTCTGTCTTTTTCATTTGAATTTAAATTAATTCTCTATTAATAGTATCCATGAATTGGGAAAGACGCAAAGTCTATGGCTCAGCACCAAAGGCTCGAGGATACCATACAGCTGTTTTATATGACTCGAGATTATATATTCTTGGCGGCTATGACGGTAAAAACTTTTTTGATGACGTTTATATATTGGAATTGAGTTCATGTGCTTACCTGCCGCAGATCACAAATTTCGAAGTAGAAATATAAAAATAAAATAAAATAAAATAAAATAAAATAAAATAAAACTTGGGGACACTAGCACTAAAGAGTAAAGTCATTCTTGGGGGGAGTGAGCTTTTATTTTTTAACCTTTTAGGAGAATCAAGATTCTGGATAATAAAGAATGGGATGACCCACCTGACATCACCTTATTTAAAAATACGCATGTACTTTTTCTTCGCCAAATAGAGCAAACTACAGTTTTCTATCACTTTCAAAATTATATTGTACCTTTAAAAGAGTTGATTAATAGCTATATATCAGTTATTTTATTACGAGCGACACCAGTATAGGTACAAATGTTCTTTTTAAATACATCTTTTCGAATGCAATAGAGTAGAGGAGTTAGGAAATAATAATAATGTCTTCTAATTTTAGGTTGTTCAATAGAATACTAAGATATACATTGTTAATATATTTAACTAAAGGTATGGTTTAGAGTATAGTCTAATATAGAGACAAACCTTTTTTTTTTGTCATCCCTACTTTAAAAACTACCTTTATTTGTATTAAACAAAATTACTATTGGTAGGTCCTCAAGTACAAATGACAAATCTCACATCTTAGTTATATTGCTCTGTGAGAGTGTAATAGTTTCTGTTATTTTTTTAAAGAGCTCCGACAAAAAGAAAAGAGTGTATGATATTCTTAGTAGGTCATTTTTTTTTATAAATATTACAATCACCTTTCCTGTAATGAAATAAAGTATGTAATAAAATGAACAAATATATTCCATTGCAAGTAATACACTAAAATCTGAATGAAAATTAACTCATGCATAAAAAAATAGCTCTCCCATTTCAGGCTATGGACCATTGTGTGAAAAAGAAATTTTGAAAAAGAAAAAGAATACTTTTTTTTTTTTATCATAAGCCTTCTTTATTATTATTTGCCTTTATATACCCATTTTTTTTTATGTTTCCTTTTCTATCCGTTCGATTTGTACTCGCATATATCAAAAAGCCATGTTTTACAATTTATCATATATCAACTTCTTCCTTCTTCTTCTCTCTTTGCTCATTAAAAAAGATCTTCCATCTTCTTTTTATTTTTAGATGTTCTGTATCATCCATTGTACTTTTTTTCCCAAGTTTTGATATCACAAAAAGCAAAAATTTGCTAGTATAACATATCTTTTAATATAGAAAAACCCAGGTTTTACAAAAGTACGAAAATATAGAATAATATAATTAATAAATAAGGGCTCTTTCTTTCTTTTGGGAACACAACAATTTTCATTATATAAAGAAAAGCTAACTATATAAAGACTTTTGATCAGAATTAACAGGGTGCATAATATCATAAGGAACTTGACGTTCCAGAAGGAACAATAAATATACCTTTGAATATCATTAGATTCGTGGTCGGATCGATATTAGATTAAAACACACTAATGTTGATCAAGTGTTTCACCTCTTTTTCTCTTTCTCGCCCCAACGAATATGAACTTTTTTCAATAAGCTTTTTGATATCATATTGCACAAATGTCCTTATTCGGGATTTCTGCTATAACATTTTTTATTCTAATAATAAATCATGCCGTGTTTATGATTTTAAAAATACGTTCATTAGTAGTAGGGTATACTTAAAGTTAAATTGTGATGACTATTAGTAGGCTACACGCATAAGTTATTCATTGTTAGAATAGAAATTACTCCTTGAGATAAAAGAAAAGAGGATATCAATAATAAAAGTAAGTATTTGAATTCCGTTATAAATCGCAGGAGAGCTAAAGGAGTAAAATAGATAATGCAGCAATCTTGTTTTAGTGCCCAGGAGCATTCTGAAAAAGAACCCATATAGATACATTTTAATATATAGAAAAAATAAAAGAAATGACGACATAAACATTTTGATGTACCAAAGAAAAAGATGGAAATCATGGGTTCAATTTTTGATCGCTTGAAAGATCTTATGCTTTTCGTAAAAAAAAACTATTTATTAAAGTGAGAATCTCATGATAAATCATCGATACGATTTTCTCTTTTGCTTCCATCTTGTTTTATGCAAGCGAAAATCTTGCCACGGGAAGTAGGCTTAAAGGAGATAAAAAGTGTGATTTCAGAAGTTTTCACTCTTTGCATGACAAGAGTATATCACATTATTAAACTAAAAAGGATGAGAATGCTTTGGCTGTAAGAAAATAATGGTAAAAAAATTGGAAAAGACAAGAAAAAACATGATTTCACAAGCTAGTAAATTAAACTGTGAGAAG
The DNA here is from genome assembly GCA_025399235.1 of Backusella circina FSU 941. Classification (NCBI taxonomy): domain Eukaryota; kingdom Fungi; phylum Mucoromycota; class Mucoromycetes; order Mucorales; family Backusellaceae; genus Backusella; species Backusella circina. The sequence goes on from MU622510.1 coordinate 12,785, forward strand.
ATTGTGGATTTACCATACTTTTTTTAGATTCATATGTTTTTTTTTTAAAAAAAAAAAGCAAGTAGAGGGCAAATTTATAAGCCAAAAAATGCCTGTTTGGCCAATAATATCACAAAATGCTACATGTGTTACTTTTGGATACTACTAATGTCATCATCGATAGGGTCCCTTGAAAAAAAAAAAAAACTGGTTTTAATGTATAAGAGAAAATTAATACCTCAAAGATAAAAAGGCTCAATGATACTGCTCATATTGAATTCAATGCGGTAAATTCATCTGAGGTAAAATACATATCTCATCATTCCATATGAACCATTCAAAGAGAATAAATATATCTATTTTCAACCTATCAAACATAATTGGGAGTTTGATGCAGCAACACAAATAAACTGTAATGTTAATTTAACCATTTTACTGTGTCGCAACTTAATTGATCGAATTCGCACTGTTCAAGAGCCTATAAAGTGATTACAGTATCACCGTAATGGGATTCACACGCGCAAGTGATAAAGAAATATATAGATATTTTTAATTGTGTGCTATAACATGTTGTAATTGACCTCGTTTATGTGTAGTTTTTTGTTTGCCCTGAACATTTTGTGTGAAGCTTCTTTTTTGTTCTGTCTTATTATTTTCCCTGATAAAAGATAATTCTCTATTTGGAAAGAGAATAGAGAGTGTGTTCACATGCGACTTTTTATATACCGCTAATAACGTTTCCCTCTCTTTTTTCCCTCAGTTTGATTTTGCTTTATGGAAAGAAAGGGGAGAAAGCAGCTAGACTCAAGTAAGAAGTTTTGTGTATCCTCAAGGCATGTTTCTGCTTACAGTTAAACAGTCACTACCAAAAAGAGTGCTACCAGCAGCGTATTTTGATGTGGGGTAGTTTTTTAAAATGACGCTTTCACTACTTGATATAGTAAATGATCGCACTAACCTTTTTTTGTAAAGATGTGGGTCCCCCTTTATTACAATTCGTTATCAATTTGATCAGGCCTTTAACAGTTGTTGATCGTTTTTTTTTATTCCATGCTGAACACATCATCTACTATCATTTATCTACATGACAGATCATTGAAGGTAGACATAAAACTTGTCAATTTAAGAAATTATTATATCATTTTTCGCCATAAATCAATTGAACTATTTTTAAGAAATCAATATCACATATGTTCAAATGGTGTATATATATGCACACATACGTAGCTTAGCTTGGTAAGATTGCTATTGTGCACAGGGCTTCTTTTGAAAATAGAACTCCGTTTCTGATTTTGGAAAACTGGAAAAGAGGGGAATCATATAAATAGAGAGCATAAACATTCTTCTGTTTTTCTTTCCATCTGTCAATAAACAGTACAAAACAATATAAATAATCCAAATACAAACATTGAACAGTCAACTACATTTTTAATCTTTCTTAATAACGATTCTCTACTAAAAGCTCAATATGGTCGTCTATCGCAATATCCAAAACACACATCGTCCTACAAAGACTTCCTTGACACTGGTCATTAAGGTTGGCACCTCCTCTATCTGTGATGAGTCTACCCACTACCCACTTCTTGGTAATCTTTCTCGTATTGTGGAGACTATTCTTCAGCTTAAGAGAATGGGTCACCGAGTCGTTCTTGTAACCAGTGCTGCTGTTGGTACAGGGTTAAGAAGACTCAATATGGCAGAGAAGCCAAAGAAGTTTGCCTCGATTCAGGTAAAACATGTGAGCATCAAACTTCTCCATCTATTTTAAGAGCTTCAGCTAAACTTTTTATGTGTATAGGCTATCGCAGCTGTCGGCCAAGGTCGTTTAATGAGCATGTATGATGATCTTTTTGGTCAATTTAACCAGCCTGTAGCCCAGATTCTTCTTACTAGAAATGACTTGGCTGATGTGAGTTTATATAATTTTCTCTTATTGATATAGAATATGGAACTTATCTTTTTATTGTTATTCCTTTAGCGTGGACAATACTTGAATGCAGTAAATTGCTTAGAAGAGCTTCTTGACATGGGAGTTGTTCCAATTGTGAATGAAAATGACTCTATCTCAGTGACGGTATGTAAATTAAAAACAGCAACTAAAATACCACTCTATGTTTACTAAATATATGCACTTTCATAAAATAGGAAATCAAATTTGGTGACAATGACACACTCTCTGCCATCACAGCTGGTATGGTCAAAGCCGACTATCTCTTCCTAATGACCGATGTCGACTGTCTCTACACTGATAACCCCAGAAGCAACCCAGAAGCCCGGCCTGTCCTTGTATGTGACGACATTGAAGCTCTACGCAGAGAAATTAAGGTCAGTGCACCTGGTTCGGCCCTTGGAACAGGTGGTATGATCACAAAATTAGTAGCTGCTGACCTCGCCACCGCCGCTGGCGTTACTACTATTATTGCACGTGGCGCCACACCTGAAAACATTATGCCCATCATTGATGCATCGTCTTCTGACGGCAAAGTTCCTATGCACACACGCTTCGTCGCCAAACCTAAACCGCTTGTCGATCGCAAATGGTGGATTCTCCATGGATTGCACACTGCTGGTACTATCTACATCAATGGGGATGTTACCAAGGCCATCAACGAAGGTCAGATGGATGCCCCATTATTTGCCCACAACATTACCAAAGTCGAGGGTCATTTTGTCGAACACCAAGCTGTCCGTTTGGTTGTTCAGCACACAGATGAACGTGGCGTTACAGATGATGTTTCTGTGGCTAAGGGAATTGTCAATTACTCATCTGCTGAGATTATCCGTATCATGTTGGCCAAGGAAAGCGACATTATAGACTCTTTGGGCTACAAGGATGCTGATTGTATTATCAACCGTGATAACATGGCAATCTCTCTATAAAGAGTAGGAAAACACTTGAACATTTTTCTACTACATTTTGCATATGAAAACAAAAATTATATTACTGCATTTTTTATTATTTAAACCTCTCTACCCAACACCTCTTTCTTTTCATATATATTTATATTCATTCTATCCAAAAAAATACCTAGTATTTAGTTACCCCTTTTTATTTTTTTTTTTACTTCCCCCTTTATTTTTAAAAATTTTACTCGTTTTAAATTTTTAGTATATTTATCATAATATTATAAAAATGCATATTTAAAACTGGAGGGAGCTAATGGGAGATATACAAGTAGAGAAGGGGAAAAAAAAGAAAAGAAACAACAGACTGTATCTTCTAACATTTGTAAATAAACATTATAATTTAATGCTAAATATATAATAAATTGTTGTTACTATTTTTATTATTACTATTGTATTACACTGGTTTTATTTTATTTTTATTAAATATAAATATAAACATACATTGTATTAGAAAATAAAGATGCAAAATGGTCAAGTATTATAGTTTTACAATGATATTGGGCTAGTAATATGAACCGTTATAATTTTGAGATTCATAATAGCCTTCTTGTTTGATAGGAGGGTGTTGCTCGTTGTTAAAAGGTCTGGATGAACTTGGTATTCCCATTGCTGGATTATTCAACATGACTGGTTGATTAGAAGATACAATCGAAGAATCCATACTTAACCAAGGTTGAGGGGATGATGACTGATCAGAATATGAAATATGAGTGGTGGATGAAGATGGTAGAGGTGGGGCTGTTGAGGATGATGGTTTGTTGTTGTACCCGTAAGGATGATAGGGCGATGTTGTGTTTTGAGGATGTGGTGAAAATCGGTTATTTGGTCCAAATGTGTCTTCTGGTGTATATTGCGGTCGTTTACCATTAAACTGATTTATAGTCGGCATTGCATTATATCCCAATAAGGTGGGTGTATAAACAAAATCCGAGAATTGAAGTTCTTCTGTAAAATTACTAGCTTTGCGCATATCAAATACGGAAGGACCGGGTGTTACGTCTAGAACATCAAAAGGCAGGGATCGTTGAGATGGAAAATTCAATGGCACAGGTTGCACATTATTATTGATAGTTGATATTGCATGAGGAACTGGTGCAACATTTACTTGGTCCACTTGCTGCTGCTTACTGCTGGATTGAGTCTCCTCTTTCTCTTCCTCCTCTTCCTCCTCTTGAATGATGTTTGGTATGTCAAGGATCAACTCAATGCCCAATTTTTCGCAAAATATCGTCTGTATTCTCTTTACTAAAGAGAGGACATACTTGTGATGTTTTACAGGTGAAGCGATTAATAATTTTGCCATTTTCTCCAGATTTTTTTTTGCAACTTCCCGCTCGTCATCGTTCGACTGAGTAAGAATATTGTTGTAAATAGTTGCAGCCATCATTAGATTTTCTAAAGTGAAGTGACACCAAAGTTGTTTTAGCTGAACCCAGCACTCTAATAGCTCAACTGTATTGCTGGCGGCCTTTAAACAAGTGTCTCTTGAAAGGACTTCAATGGTGGAAAGTTGTTCCTGGTCGCCTGTTTTGGAAAAAAACAAACCATACAACTGACACAGTTGAAAGTTGTATTCAAAATTAAGCTTAATACATGCTTGCTCTCGAAATGACGTAGAATCCCATTTTCGTTTATGAAGGTCTCCAGGTTCAAATCTAAAGTAAGTGGGTAAACTTAGATACCAAGCCTGAAGCTCTCTATCGATGGCGGATATCTGAGAAAGAAATGGTTTTTCTTCTGTAGTTTTATAAATGATATCGCGATATATCCGAGTGATTTTAAATCTTTGAATAATGAATTCGACTCGGTATCGTGACTCACCAGTCATCTCGTTTTCCAGTACGGTGGGAAAATCTACAGTAATCATATTCTTTGGTGGCAGAGAAAATGGCTTGTCAGAGTGGGTAGCGCCTAATGTTTCTAGGAAATACAAAACCCAAAACGATCTCCTATTTAGTTCCTTTGCATGTTGATTTGTACTCTTGGTCTCTTGATTCATTCGTAAATCAAGACACATACGAATAGCCAAACCAAGATAAATATAGGCTTCTGATTCGACATTCTCTTTCTGATCGCTTGGCATACCAATAGCGTATATATACATAATTAAAAGACTATGCATTGTGTCAACTGATGTTTTCATAAAGCGGTCTTTTACTAGTTTTTGCGCCTTTTCAAAATAAGCTTGGCCTACTTCATTTGGATCTCTTCCAGAAAAAGTACCGTGAAATACAGCAGCATGACGGGAGGACCAAGCGAGGACAGCATTCAGTAGTAGTGGATCTATTATACCCTTTTTATATCTCGCCATAATAGAATTTTCAGGATCAGAATAGGGCAAACACAAGAAACAGGTTGTAAATATGTCAATTAACTGTTCGATAATCTCTCTTGGCAGCGTCTCAGGGGATCGGCTAGCGTCTCGCTTTTGCTGACCATAAGGAGGTTCCCAAACGCTATAAAGTGGGAATGTCTTTAACTTTGTCTTCCAAAGAGGCTTCCTGCGAGACACCGTTACAGTATCCACTTTGCTACCATCAATAAAGGATGAATTCGAAGAAGATTGCGAAGAACATTCTTCATGAACACAACCTAGACTCGATGCCAAGTCAAAATGTGACACTCCGTTCAGCAAAATATCATACAAATCTGGTAAAGATATTATATTGGTATCCACACTTAATCCCTTTGGTGTGAGTGAAAGAGACCATTGTGAGTTAGAAGGGCCTATCAAACCTTGTATCTTCTTGCCCGATTGGTGATCTGTGATTTGAATTTGTTTCCCTTTATCCTTTGATGATGATGATGCAGATACTTCCGATGCATCGTCGTTGAATGTTCTGCCGGCCCTTACTTCATTTGCCACATACTGTGTGTTGCTACATACATCTTTAATGTCAGATTCAATTGACTGAACTCGCTTTTGTAGAATATCAACAGTTTCGTTCAACTTTACAAGATTAAACAAGTCGATCTGGGTTGAAGATCCATCATAAGAACAGTCGACTTTAATTATATAAAGAAAAAAATTGATTCGTCCAATGTCATTAAATACATTTCTAAATACGGGAAAAAGTAAAATAAACATACCTTTTGCTTGCTGACACCGAGCACATTGTGGATGAGTAAAGTCACATTTCACTATTTAGATGTTTTTATTCATTAGCTTTACAACATTTTCAACAACATTGACCACATTTCTTCATCTCGGTAGCTTGCCTTTTTTCGATCTATTTTGTGAATTTAATAAATGTCTCGAATTTGAAATGAATTAGTATTACCTGCAACGTTCGCAGGCCATTGTCATTCTGATCTTCTTTGAAGCAGAAGAATCAGTGCTTTTTGATGACATTTTATGTTGCTATGCTATCTCGACTATTTTATAGTGTTTAATATTAAATTTATCGCTCTATGAAATATAAAGATTATAGAAAAGAAAGAGAAAGAAGCAGAAATTGTATATTATAAGAGAGCAGAAAAAGAGAAAGTTTATCAGTATTTTTTAAAGTAAGAGCAAATAGAATGGATTATTAGTAAGAGGGCTTTTTTAATATTAAAAGAAAAATAGAGTGTCTGTGACTGGTTGATTACATTATCATCGACTTCTTTTCTTGATTTAAGGTTTGAGATCACTTTCTCTCTTTATATGTGTGACAGAAATAGGATCTAGTTTCCCATAAGCATCACACATTGTATATACTGTCGTTTTCAAGAAAATGAGAAAAAGTTTCAAATAATTGAAAGTAGTTTAAATCGGGGACCCATCTTGTATACTTAAGCACGATAACAGATCTATTTTATGAGCCTATATATCCATCTTTATTTATCAATATCTTCATGGTCCCACTTCTCGGAATAAGTGATTGAAAACAAGCAATAGTTCATGTAAATCTAATAAAAAAAAAATCAAGCAAATTATAATAATCCATCTTGAATCCTTATGTTTTCTTTGGTACTTTTCTGTTACTGCAAAACCGGCCGGATTTTTATTTTTGGATTCAATAACTATAAATCAAATTTAATGTATAGATAAAACACACTATATAGAACAATGAAATGCATTTTATTTTATTTTATTTTAATAGTGAGTGTAAAAACCATCAGTATCGATTACTTCTTGACATCTATTTCCAATACTTGCAACTAATTTATGAGCAAGATCTAAACTCAACTTATTCCAGATCTTTTGTATTTTTGATCTGTAACTTGAGTGCGTGACTCAATATCGCGATTTGACTTCCCGCTTGAGTAGAAGGCAACAATAACACTAAAAGTGCTTCTGATACGTGACCTTCACCTTTCAGATGCTTCCTATCTGAGGAGCTGAATTTTAAACTTTCATTATGCGTTTTTTTAATAAAAAGAGTAAGAAAAAGATGAATACATGTCTGAGGGGATGTTCAATTTTACATAAATTCCCGGCTGGTCAGTTTTTCAGTAACATGGAGTTATCTTTGTTATTAAGCTACAGATAAAATGAAGATGCTATTTGTATAAAAGCGGACATTTTAGATAATAATAAACAAAAATCATTGTTAAATTAATTGCTTTTAGAAAAGTGAATATTTATTTATTTACGGTGTAAACAGGATATATCAATATTTCTTTATTTCTTTCTGTTGCAATTGGTAAAACATGCAAATTAAACAATCTTTTTTACTTGAACTACCATCATCTATCTTGATACAATGTAAATTTCATTGAGTGTGAGTTAAACTAATATACTGACAACATGTCAAAAGTATTTTGGAACAATAGAGATCAGATACCCATTCCAGTTTTTTAAAAGGATGTTTAATATGTTCAAGTCGACGATCCCAAAACTAAAAGAAAGAGTATTCTTGGAGTTGAACTTATTCTTTTCCCCTAAACATGTTCCTCAAGCCTTTTTTTTTTATACAAATAAAATAAAATTCTAGGGCAAAGTACTTTATTTTATCATTATTTTGGACGAAATAGGTAAAGTAAAAATGATATGTAGGGATAACATTTACCCAAGATTTTTTTAATTGAATAAAATATCGAAGACGTTAGTTAATAGGCAATTGAAAAAAATACGAGACTTCATTTTAGTTTGAAATATTTTTATTTAATACAACTCGAAGTTTAATTTATATAAACTCGGTTAAAGAAATGCTATTTTCTAATAGATGAATGCGATGGGGAAATATCTTTTTTTTTAAAACAAAAAAAAGTTTTGCTAACTTTGTGTGAAGATTATTTACAAAAGATGAGCGGTACGGAAGTTCTCACCAGCATAGATGGAGTTACCCTCACCAAGTTCCTCTTCAATACGGAGGAGTTGGTTATACTTGGCAAGACGTTCAGAACGGCAAGGAGCACCAGTCTTGATCTGACCAGTACGAAGACCAACAACGAGATCAGCAATGGTGGTATCTTCAGTCTCACCGGAACGGTGAGAGACCATAACACCCCAACCAGCAGCCTGGGAATCTAAAGCAGCTTGGATAGATTCAGTGAGGGTACCGATTTGGTTGACCTTAAGCAAGAGAGCGTTACAGGCCTTCTTTTCGATAGCAGTGACAATACGCTTGGGGTTAGTGACCAAAAGATCATCACCAACCAATTGGAATTCGGATTCACTGTTCAAGTGAGCCCAGTTCTCCCAATCATCTTGATCGAAAGCATCTTCAATAGAAACAACTAAGAAACAACAGAAAAGGTCAGAACATTATGTTTCAACAAAAAAAAATTTAAAAAAAGAATCCTTTTTTTTTTTTGAAACATTTAGGTTTGAAAAATAAAACCCCAAAATATCCACAAAAAAGAAAAAACGCGACTTTTTTTTTTTCTGAAATGATACAAAAAAAAATAATACTTACTAGGATACTTCTCAGCGAAGGAGTTGTAGAGAGCAGTGAGTTCTTTACCGTCGATCCACTTGGACTTATCAGAGTCAGGGTTCTTGAAATCAAGATCGTACTTGTTATCCTTGAAGAATTCAGAGGCGGCAACATCCATACCAATCTTGATCTTACCGGTGTAACCAGCCTTCTCAATGGCCTCAACAAGGAGTTCAAGACCTTCTTCGTTCTTTTGAATGTTGGGAGCAAATCCACCCTCATCACCAACATTGGTAGCATCAAGTCCGTACTTGGCCTTGATAACACCCTGGAGGTTGTGATAGACTTCGGAACCCATCTTCATAGCTTCCTTGAAGGACTTGGCACCTGTGGGGAGAATCATGAATTCCTGCATGGCGAGCTTGTTACCGGCATGAGAACCACCGTTGATGACGTTGAAAGCGGGGACAGGGAGGACGAAAGGCTTCTTGGAACCGGCGAGGTCGGCAAAGTGAACGTAAAGAGGGACACCCTTCTCACCAGCAGCAGCCTTGGCGACAGCGAGGGAGACACCAAGAATGGCGTTAGCACCGAGCTTACCCTTGTTGTGGGTACCATCGAGCTTGATGAGGAAATCATCGATGGCCTTTTGTTCAACGACGTTGATCTTGGCATCAATCAAAGCAGGGGCAATGATAGTGTTGACATTGTTAACGGCCTTGAGAACACCTATTTATGATATTTAGTTGGACGCGTGTTTTATATTATAAATGTTGCTTTTTAAAAGTGAAAGATTTGCTTACCCTTGCCCATATATTGAGACTTGTCACCATCACGGAGTTCAAGAGCTTCGTGAATACCAGTGGAAGCACCAGAGGGGACAGCGGCGCGGAAGACACCCTTAGCGGTGGTGACTTCAACTTCGACGGTGGGGTTACCACGAGAATCGAAGATTTGACGAGCAAAGACCTTTGTAACAGTAGACATGCTAATGATTTTTATGTTTATGAATGATAAAAAAAAAAAAAGAAAAGAAAACAAGAAACCTAAAAGATTATGTTAGGATTATATACTTTTTTTTTTGGAGATACGATCAATTGGGACAGTCACCCATTAAAAACCCATGCCTTGGATGGAAAAAAAAAATCTTTGCATCAACCATTCTTTATACTCCGCACGCGTTACCATAAATTACCAAAGAATCGTGGCACCTCACAAATCGCTCCTTTTTGCATTGTTAACCAAAAAAAAACAAATAAAAATAAGGAGCAACCTTTTTGTGTCTTTGTTTATATTCATTTTTTGTTTTTTCTCACAATGCATTTAGAATAGTCCTTTAAAAAACAGTCATTTTTTTTATTATTATCACTCAGACACACCAAAACTTGATTATTAGTTAATAATCATTTAATCGATTAAGTGTGTCGCGTGCAATTAAAACTTATCAGTGATAACAATCTCTTTTGTATCATTTTTCAAGAGTTATATTTGTCCAATCATCTGACTCTATCCGTAAAGATCAAAAGTCCGACATGAAACTTTATATATGAAGCTCATTTCAGCCATGCGAGAAGGTGATTACTATTCATTTAAACTTAATTGTTATTTAGAAAATCCCTTGCAATAATCCATATTCGCCTTTGATTATAATACAATAGAAGCAAATGTCGTCACTCTTACTAGAGTAGAAAAAAGAAAGTTTTTTTTTTCAATATATCAAACCATCTCTCTCTTATCGGATTATATTTTATATATATAAAAAAAAAACTGAGCATGTTCTGATTGCAACAAAGATTAGTTTCATTTTTACTTGATAAATTAAAATACCGTTTTTCACGCCACAAATTTGTGTTTAATAAAAGCAATAAAACAGTGACGGGCAGTCACTATCGTTATTATGATCTATATTATTACTCACGCTTTTTTTTTTCTATAATTGCAACATGCATTTCTTTTTTTCTATTCATTATAATAATAATAACATAGAGTATATATGTGAAAGTACAAGTAGTGCATAAATAGAAATGGATAAATGACATGTAGTCATTACTGCATTGGTATATTTGGTAAGCATGATATATATATATATATATATATATATATATACTTCTGCAATGCAAGATGAAGTCGATTTGAATTGGACGAGGCTATAATACCGATATATATATATATATATTCTTATTCGTATAACACCTGGTTAGGATTCACGAAGACGTGGGTCAAATAGGTTGATGTTATAGGGTAGATGCTTGGATTGTATGGAAAAAGTTGGGATAAATTGGGTAAAGCAGATGAGAAAAATAAAAATAAAAATGTGTCTACATTAGATAATGTGATTTATCATGATTCTTTGAACTGAATAAACTTGTCTAAAGTTGATTATAAGTGTATTGATTGATTGATTGATTATATCAACGGTTTATTTTTTAAAATAGTCTTATAAATTGGAATTCAAATAACAAGACGTAGTTTTCCACTTGAAAAGATATTTATTTCTGTGAATGTGTCCCTTTATTTTGACAAAAAATACACACTTAAACTGTGTGTAACCATATATTAAAAGATATCATCAGTTTTGTTGTACAAAAGGCATGTCTGAGAGTTGTTATCTTGATTAAAAAGATAATTTAGCTTATGAAAGATGTTCTGTAAAACTGATATTTAAAGCTGATAGTGGTGGGTGTGAATTCTATTTCGGTGTTGTGGCTTTAAAAAATCAGGGGAACACTAAAAAAAAATAGATTATGCATTTTTGAATTTCTACTTTTCTGGAACACATACGTATACGACTAAATGAAAAGTGGGAAATAATCAATAAACGCGTTTTTTAATAAAACTCGGAAGCCATTCTTTTATTTTAGTAATAATCGCGCTTGAGAGGTAAAATGAACGATTTCATATTTATGTATATTTGGTTTGGTGTACTGTCTTTTTAAGAAAATGAGAGAAGAAAATTGGGCCAAAAGGGAGATTAAGGTGACAGAGCTAAAACGGGCCAAGTCCATGATGTAATTCTATGAATAATAACACAGGAGCGTATGTTTAAGCGTCTAAATGGATCCCATTTATCATCAACTTTAATTGTTATGCAATAAAACCACCTTAGGTTTCATTTATGATGATACAAGCCGTTTTCAATTTATTAAACCATATAAGCTCTTTTTTAGAGTAAATTTAGATCAATTCATTGGAGACATATTCCAGTGGATGGCACCTGCAAACTTCTTTTTGCTTGCTTCTGTTAACGAGGACACTACTAGCATATATAATTGTGTACTCATCCTTATTTTAAGATTAAATTTGAAAAGCTATATTTGTGCTCTCTTCCTCTTACCACGTGGGGTGGTTCATATTCTACTCGACCTTGCGTCCCTGGCCAGCTGCTGGCGTCCTCTCCCATAGACTATCCGACTTGGTAAGTTTTTATAATTTCATCCTCACTTGTTTTTTATATATTTCCCTTCTTGGTTCTGCACTGGTATATTCTCCTCTACTCTTCTACTATTCTGATCTCTACACTATGACCTTGTGCCTTCCACTGGTGTTTCCATCCATTTCATGGTATTGGCAACAAGCTTTGGTCCTCTATTCTATTGATTGTCTTTATACAATTATTATCTGTTCTCGATAATTCTCCTTATTTTTCTCAATACCTTGAAATAAACAGTAGTATTTATCATACTAAAGAAACTTGACTTATATTTACAATTGCTTCATGCTTGTGTGAACTATTCAGTCTTGTTACTCGTACAAGTTGAGTAGGTGTAATTTACGAGCCGAGGATGAGATGAAGATATGATATCCTTTATTTGATTGGTAGCATTTTATTTCAAAACTGGCTTTATGAAAAACAACATAATTATTTTCACTAGTTACAGGTACCTTCTATATTTTTAATTGATGTTCTCTGCAGTTGATCACTCCATTCATGTTTCTCTCTTTAGGATGTAGCAACATCCAGTCTTTGTAACCACTTGTATGAATCAATCCTTTCATGTCATTACTAAATAGAAAAGCCAATTGTGCAAGAGAATCTATTTCGTCTTTCGCACACTACCAATAGCCATGTACTTAAAATAGCTGTATAATGTTATTTCGTTTCTATTTTCATTTTCTTTTATACAATCAATCATCATCAAGAATGAAGGCAACCTTTATAAATAAAATGTACAGGATGAATAAATGACTGAGCTGCTCATATACTTTATACAGCCAGAGTATCAATCTCCTATTGAAATATAATCTATGTCCTTATGTAGACTCCATCATCCATTTACTTTTGCAATGAAAAGTCCTGTAAAGAGACAAACATGATGTAAAAAAAAAAAAAAAAAAATCTCCCTTTTATACAAGCTAAGAGCAGTCACTATCACTTTCTCTTTATTACTTCATCATAATCCATAACACGTCTTGATCTGTATTGACGTATCCTCTCATATCTATAAAGTAGATTGACAATATCTTTTGCCAATATAAATAAACATCCACCAAGTATATTGCGTTGAAATGGTCCACCAAAATTATCCCGAACACACTTGAATCTACTTAGAAACCCACCCATCAAACTACTCGTGACAGGCCATAGTAATGCACCCACTATCGATACACTTGTACTGCTTGTATCCATACCATATATTATATTACGTTCCATATTTCTATCGTTATTAGTGGTGCTTTGGTTTCTTGAGAGTGTGGATAAACGATCTGGTATAGATAATGACTTTCTTACGTAATAGTGTGCAATACGAAAGGCATTATTATAAAACAGTCTATACAAGAGAGAAATATGAACCAACTGATATCACCGTTATTATTATTATTGCTATTTAATTCATTATTATTACCTAATCCATGGTAAAATACCAATGGTCAATGCAGGTGACATTGGCCATGTAAATCTAATCGTATTTGGCGTATTTCCCGTAGCCCTCAATGTTGTCACTGCAGCCACCGGTAAGATAGCATCCCCCCACCTTGTTTGTGCCGTCAGTAATATTATAGGAATCAATGGTAATCCTGTCCACGTCTTCCATGTCCATAAACTAGGATTACCAATCAATCTCTCGCCCTCTCTTTGACCAAACAGTGTCATCACTGTAAATGCGCCATAAGTACTACAGGAGATTAAACAGGTACATCCTAATCCTATTGCCGTAACGTATGGTGTGCCTGTACGAACTAGTGTATCGATAAAGTTGAGGAGCATAATTCTAATATTGTTATTTTGAACGATGTGATAGGTAGTTGAACATTGGGGACATTGTACCTGGATAATAAATATATAAGTAAACTATATAAGCTTATCATTATTATGACTTACTTTCTTTAAGAGTGAGCCTTTTTGTTTCTCTGCAATCCATTCAAGTAGACACTTTTGATGTGCCTCTAATGAGCACTTGCAAGGCTTTACCCATTTCCCTTGAGAATCTGAAATATCACCAAAACATATCCAGCAACGTCTCTCTTCTTGAGTTGGTCGAGGTGCAAGTATTGTAGAGGAGTCTGAAGTATCCCCGCTACTAGAATAGGAAAGCTCTTCTCCACCTGAATCACTCAATACAACAGAGTTGAATAGCTCTTCCTCAATTGAATTTGATGTTCTAGGGAATCTAAAATGAGACATGTTAATAACAATAAGAAAAAGAAAAAAAAAAAGAGAGAGAATAAATAATACAAACGAATAATTATAAGCATGTGAGAAAATAATATTGAACATCTGATCAAAGAGTGATAAAGTAAAAAAAAAAAACACGATTATTACTTGACTATTCTCTCTCTCTCTCTTTTATAAATAAGAGTGCTAATAAATGGGATTGATGTATTCCTATTACTATTATTACCATTCTTATCAGTGTTTTAATGTACTAAATGCATGAAACAGTATGTGATAGTTTGTGTTACACTATTTTACTGAGACAACTTTTCTCAGTGTTTTTTGTGGTAGATCAATGTATTCATGATGTTATTATTCAGTAATAAGCTGCTTTTGTACATTCTTATCATCAATGAAGATAAAACGCAAGAGGGGAGACCTTTCTTTTTTGACTTGTACAATGAGCGCCAAGAAATAAGCTAAAAATAAGATTACAGTGAATGGCGCAAAAATCCGGTAATGCAAAATAGATATTCATATATATTTATGTGCAAACTGTTACTACTGCTATCAAAAAGGCGTCATTTGTATGCCTCTATACCTTACTAACAGATAAAAGCTAGTCTATCTAATTATGAAATGGTTTCTTACAAACTAGAATAGGCTTTTTTACTATTTTTATATCGGTTTCGGGGACCGAAAAATTACAAACAATATGCGCTATTTTTTTTAATATCTCCACACTGTTTATATACATACCCTTTTTTATTCTTCTTCTTCTTGTTATAATACAAAAAGTACCATGAATTTAACCCCCCAAGAGCTCCATTACTTTAAACGTGAGCTTATCTCCCAAGAGCTCTCCAGAGAAATCAAAGAGGTCCAACAGTCTGGACGAGTTGCCTCGTTGATAGAAGAAGAGAACGACGACGACTACCCCTTCCTACGCTATCTCGTCAAGAATTTTGTTCTCGAGTTTCCCCTCTTAAAGAACAGCAGCAACAACAAGGACTTTTGGAATAAGCTCCAGACCTTCCTTGACGAGTACAATAAACTCAAGCTTGACAATTATGCACCCAAGAACACGGCCGATTCCCAGCGCAGGATCCTCATGTACAAGATGGAAAAGATGCTCATTGTCGCGCTCGGTACCAGTATAAAGACGGTCCAAGGTAAGGAGGAGGCCATTAAATTGAGCCCCGGGGACGCTCAGCACGATGACGAGGAACTGGCCACCAACCTCAGTATGACAAAACTGGAAAGTGAGGAAGGTTACCTCGAGTGGATTGGTACGAATGGTCTCGAGATCAATGTGTGCACAGTGCGCGATGTGAAAGAGGTCCGCACCATCCGTGAGCACGTCCATGGCGAATTTATCATCAACACCGGGGATGTCTTTGTGGCCAGACGCCACGGTCACTTCCGCACCCTGCGTGACGATCTCAAGGCCTCCTTCCCTACCCTCGAGATCCCCAGTGTCCCCTCCAAGGCCAGCGACTCGTCCTACTCTGGACACGTCGCCTATTTGCACCGTGAAAAGGACCGCGTCTCGCTCCGTGCATTTCTGCGCCGTTTAGCCGCCGAGACTGAGATTGCAACCTCGCCCATCTTTAAGGACTTTCTCACCAAGGACCCCATCCAGCTTACCGAGGCCGAGAAGCAAGATGCCGAGCAGCGACGCGTGATGGATCAGCGAAGAATCGACGAGGAGAAGCGGTTCCGCGCTGAGGTGGATAAAAAGATGAGTGAATTGGATGGATTGCTGGGTATGCTCAAGGAGAAGGTGATGAGACCCAATGGTTTGATTGAAATTTTTGAAATTATCAAGACAACAAGTACCGTTGATCAATTACCTTCTGAATTGAAACAGGCCTTTGAATGGGGTAGAATAAAGTAAGTGTGGGATAACAAAAAAAAAAAAAAAAGAGCTGAAGTAGATAGATTGGATGATTAAAACAAAACATCATTTAATGTATAGCTTTGCATTTGTACTTCATACTCAGTTTGTGACATCGGATAAATCTGTTGAAAATATTGCAAATTTGAAACGTACACATACCTTGATGCCCTATCGTGCCATTGCCCAGATCCTCAAGTTGTCAAATCCATTTGCGATGGTCAAGGGTGTGTTGGACCTGTTTTTGGCTCAACCTTTTGGCGGTAGAAGTTTATTCCAAAGGTAAAAATAAAAAATAAAAAATAAAAAAAACACATCAATATATTCAACCACCAACTTTATATAATTATAGAATCTTATTAACTAATATGAACGAAGAATCAAAGGAAATGCAAAAGGATATTGAAGAGCTCCAACTCAAAATCAATGACCCCCTTCTCTGCAAAAAAGTGGAAAATGCCGTCAAATCCGATCGCCCTGCTGGGCTTGTCTTTAGCGGTTCCTCTATCAATGACACCCTCGAGATGCTCAAGAACCCCGCCATTGAACCCGTCCTCAGTCCTCAGCAGATTCTCAAGGTAGCCTTTGCCAACCAAAAGGACGAGGCACGTCTGCTTGTAGAGCAACTTTACCAGCTCTGGGTGCTCTATTCGCGCAAGCAAGAGCGTGAGGTCCTGATGGCACTGGTCTTCCAGGGTGTCACGGGCGAAATTATCAAGGACTTGTTTGCCATCTTTTACGAACCTCTTGCCCAGGTCTACAAGGCTGCCAACATTGGCGATACGATTGGCCACGTCTCTGGATTCATTGACGATCTGATAAAGACCGTCGACAGCCTCAATATCGAGGACGTGAGTCAATCCGCCCAACCCTTTATCAATCTGGTGCAGCGACACGAACAAGAGTTTTATCAATTTGTGCACAACGTCCACGCACAGGATCAGAGCCACCTCTTTGATGACCTCCTAGGCTATGTCAATAATCTGTTTAGCTTTGTGGCCACCGGTATCCCCACCCGCATCGATCTCGATCTGATCACACAAGAAGCCGGTGTCACGGATACTGCAGCACTCAAGCGAGAGATCGATGCCGTCTGTGAGTACCATCGTGCACGTAAGGAGCGACATTTACAACGTAGACGTGCCAAATTAATGGCCACCAGTGGTGGCTCTGAGGTCGAGGAGGAGGCGCTTGCATTCCTACCCAATGCCAACGAGGTCGTATCTGCCTTGGATGACTTTGCAGAGATTACCAACGATAGTGATGATGAGGATGAGCAGCTATCCCATGAATTGACCATCAAACCTCCCACACTTGAATATATCCCCAAGATTGGACCTACATTTGTAAAGCATGTTCAACTTGTTATGAAACAGTAGTATCATTTTATCTAGTCATATTCATGTTTTTTATTAATAAACTTTTTATTCGATGCCATCGTTGAAAACATGTACGTGCAGAATGTTTGTCCTTGAATCGGACTTGTAGCTCATTCCAACCATCGTTTAAATTGTTCAAAACAAAATCAAGTAGAATCATATCGTCCTGCTTTGTCCATACTTCATATCCACGTATTGTTTGCTCTGGCATTGATGATGATTGTTCATTTATCTTTATATACAGAAACATCTCAGATCTTTTTATTCTATTGTTCTCTTTTTTTTTATTTTACCTGTTTGGATAGAGTCTCTTTTTTTGCTTTATTAATTTTTAGCTTTGTATATTGAATAAGATCCTTTGTTGTCTTTATTGCCTTTAAATCATAGTCATCATCATCACTATCGTCATCAATGATATCTCCATTTTCATCATATTCTACAACTAATTTATTTTTAAACCTGTGTTTCTTTTGTGGAAGATTAGGTTTGCCTGTCTTTTGATAATTCAAGAGGATTTGGCGAATCACTTGTTTGGAGAGTCCAGAGAGTTTGACCAATTTTGTTTCACTTGCACCGGCTTTGTGTGCTCCAATGATAAGCCAGCGTTTGGCTTCTTGCTGATCTTTTGAATGAATAACCTTCACCATAAAGGAAGAGAAAGAGAAAGAAGGAGTAAATATAAACAAATAATTGTGTGTGGTATTTTTAAGGAGAAGCTGCATTTCTATTTGTTTATTTATTTATTTTTGTTTGTTTTCTATTGTGCAAAAAAAAAAAAAACCTTTAAAAGTGAGCGATGAGAGAGTGCCTCAACTCTTTTTAAAATACACAAGAATGAAAGCCTTTATTATATTATAATTACTATTATTTCTTCTTTGGCACACTTGCAGCCAGTGTTGCAGCATGGTTTTTAAATACTTTATAACCCACAATACATGTCACAACCACTGCACCAGCCACTAGAGATAAGACTGCATAATCTTTTAGTTCCCAATTCTTTTCTGATTTGTCTTTTAAGGATCCTGGTGTTGCAATGGTTCTACAAGTAGAATATAAATAAACTTATTTTCACTACTCTTTTACATAGATATATATACAACACTTACGGGTTCATTGCGACACCGGTCAAAATATGGTAAAGATCTGCCATCTGTGATTCCTTGACAGAGACACTCAATGGTACAGCCAGTCCTAAGTTTCTACAATAGACATCAGGTTGCATTGCATGACGTTGGGTGACCAGATCAAGTTCGCATTTAGTAGCAACAAGTACAGTAGGAATATGATCAATCTTGTATTTCTCCTGATAATAATAAGAATGATTACTTCCAAGTATATATAATATACTTATTTGTTCTTACTCGTAATGCTGCAATATATCCAAAAGAGTTGGCATCACTTGTATCATAAACAAAGCATAGTAAATCACATTGTTCAAGACGCTTTTTGCTTGAAAGTATCTCGGATACCTGTTTGGGCTCTACCTCTTGCATCTATGTATTCTTTATTGTTCATATTATTCCATTCCAGTCTTTTCTTTATACTCACCACTAGATATTTCTCTGCTCCCTTCATTTCAACAGAATTAACCACCTGAAAAGGTTCAGTTGTAGCTTGATACTTTTCTGAAAATGGCTTGTGAACAAAAGCCTTTAAAAGTGACGTCTATGTATATATAGTTTAAATAACAAAATTGGCAATGCTTATTTCATCCTTATTTTTACCTTTCCAGTACCAGGAGCACCAAACACATAGCATGAAAACACATTACGCTGTATTTTACCCTTTTTACGATCCACTCGCTTTGGCTTTGTCACCTTTAGAGCAGTGCGTGTATCTCCTTCAAACCCTAAATATGCCAAATACTTTAAAGTAGTTCTATGATCTAAAAGAGTGGTCATACTACACCGACACACACATAAAAAAAGGGAGTGCGTTTTTTTATATTGTATTTTTTTTTTGTTCACTTTTCTTTTTAGATCATCTCTCTTTATGTATATAAATATATATATATATACAATCCCCCCCCCTCCTCTCTCTCTCTCTCTCTCTCCTTGTAAGATATTTACCTCCATTGTGCCAACCATCCTTGTAATGTAACAGAACCTGTTTCTGTTGTAATTGTTGTATGAGGGAAACCTGTATTTGCCCATGGATTACCTGGAGAAGTACTAAATAATGAATCGAGTTCAATTCGATTCAATGCACCATCCTTATCCTATATATTATATAAGTATCTCTCACTCTCTTTACTATATTATAACAATGTATTTTACCTTGTCAAATGTTTGAAATAACTCTGCAAAGAATTGATATCCATGTGGACTAAGTTCAACTGAACACTCTGGTTGTACGTCAAATCTATCATTCTTGTTGTTAATAACGGTTTTATATATAATAATAAATAATAAAACCAACTTACGATGGTAATAAAAAGTCCTCTCTTAATGAAAGGTCATCTCCATAACCAAATTTACGTAACACTGTCCATGTTGTCTCCAATCGACCACGTTGAATAAATAAGGAGTGTAAAAAGACAAAGCCCGATTCTGTCAAGCCCGTCTCACTCACTCCGCTGGCATCGTGTTCCCTTACAACATCCTTGACTCCCTCTAGTTCTTGTGGTTGAAGAGGGGCATTGAAGCATTTTCTCTATAAAAGACTTAGTGTGTCTGTATATATATATATACATGTATTCATCTTTTTTTTTTTTTTTTACCTGGAATTCATTCAATTCAGCATCATTTAAAATGTTGTCCTTATCTGTATCACACAATTTGAATATGCGTTTCAGTGCTTCTACACATTGAGGTTTTAATACCTATCAATATCAAAACAGTAAGTTTTCCGGTGTGTTTTTTTTTTTTTTTTCCCACTAAATATATAGAGAGAGAGAGAGACTTGCATGTTCTCTTGAATCGTAGAGCGGGGCTGTTGGATGGAGAACTGCTTTTTGTGCAAAATAAAAGACTTCTGAAACATTCAATAGTTGTTTTGCTGAGCATTCAACGCAGGTTTCAACTTCCTTGAATTCATTCATGATTGGAATGACTTCATCTTCTAAACTTTGATTTGCAACATCATTTCCACGTAAATCAATCTTGTTTCCAACCAACACAGCAGGCACCTTTTTTTTTAATAATAATAAGAATAAGAATAAGAATAAAATAGTACAAAGAGTGGGTTAAAATAAGGCTTACATTAACACCCAAGGAACGAATATAAGGTAACCAATAAAGTGAAAGACGATTAAAGGTATTGGGATCATCAATAGCATAGACAATACAAATGACATGTGCTTTACGTATTTCTGCTTCCAATTGTTCTCTATCTTCTGTACGAGCTATTATATTATATTAAAAATGATTAAATATACAATATAATAATAATAAAAATCAGGTACCAAATAACAATGAAACTAACCAGAAGAATCCATAATATGCATAGTGACATTTTCCGGGGTGACTTCTGGTGGAATAGTTACTTCGGGTATAAGATGTTGAACCTATTGTATTTTATGTTATTATTACTATTGTTATTCTTCACTTATTAAAACAGTACGTTGGGTATGAAGGTCTCTTTTATCAAGGAAGCAATAAGTGTGCTTTTACCAACTCCCTCTATTTAAAATGAGTTATTATCAGGTAAGCAATGAACACAATGCTAATAATCAGTTTACCATCACCAACAAGCAGAATACGAACGTCTCTTCTCATAAGATATTATTATTATTGAATAAAAAAAAAACGCGGCTCTTTATATATAAAGAAAACCCGAGTGAAAAAATAAATAAAATAAAGGATACAGAGAAAAAGAGAGAAAAAAGCAACACACCAACAACGACAAACAACTTCACACGAAAAAACACAAGAGAAAAAAGGAAAAATAAATAATCACAACAATTACGATTAAAGACGGGGTTTGGATTGACCTTTTTGCACTCTCGTCACCCAAAAGACAGTGCTTATCTCCCCCCCCCTCTCTCTCTCCCCGGCTCTTATCGTTTCTTTTTGTCCCCCTTTTTTGTTTGATATATTCTTTTTATAAAGTGAAAGAGAAAAAAAAAAAAAAAAAAAAAAAAAAAAAACCTCCCCATTTCATATGATTTTATCAAACGAGAGCAAGTGTGTAACATTGGGTCTCAATTAGACCAAAAAGAGTCAAAGTCCCCAACTTTGGGTCAGACATAATTCTATAGTCTATAAAATAACAGCCTTCTTCTGCTGATGGTGGTGGTGGTGGCGGTGGTGGTGGCGGCGGCCCAATAGCCTCTCTTTTACACTAACATGCAACTGGTAAAACCACAAACCATACTCCAAACTTTGATACTCCCACCAACACCCGATCAAATCCTTGACCCATTTCCAACCCTCTGCAAGACCCGTTGACTCTCCGATACGCTTAAAGAGATGTGTCTTTGCATCGTTCCATACCGCCAACGCACAGTAACGACCCATCACCGCATAGGTAATATACTTGTCCTTGGAGACACGCAGGGTCTCATCGAGTCCACGCAAGAGGTCACTTGTCTTTAAGAGCAGCAGCACGATACGGGGGAGGGTCTCCAGGATGTCATAAATGCGGCCCAAAAATCCCGTTGCACGGCCAGTGACGCGCTTTACCTCCGTGTTGGAGCGCACAGAGGAGAGTTCGGCAGCCTGGATGGTGTGCCATTCACGGCCCGTGAGGAGGGAAGCGAAAAGGCGATGGGATTGCGGGCGGCAGCCTACGCAGAGTGCGTATTGACGGATACCGTCTTCGTCGCCTCGGATGAGGGAGGTCCAGAGATGGGCATAGTCGGTGCGGAGTTGGTGGGTGAGGGTGCGGTAGAGACCATGGTCGAGGAGGACGAGATCAAAGTTGAAGTGGGATTGGTGGGGGTGTTTGGCGGGTCTGATGAGGATATTGCCAGGATCTAAAATAAAGAGAATGATGAGAGGGTTTATTCAAGTTTCAATATCTATCTATCTATTTACGTGGATCACAATGTACAAATCTGCAAATAATATATACAAGATAAGCATATAAATATAAAAACGATCATAGTAATATATAAAGATATAAATATACTTTACCCATCCAAAAACATCATTTTAGAGAATATTTTTGTTATTTCAGTGGATACTTGACTAGAATCAATACCATGTTTATCCATAAATTCAAAATCATCAATACGAGCACCTTCAATGACTATTTATGATACATGTCAATATCTACATAGACCCCACATCCATATCCTTACATTCCATACAGAGAATACGTCTCTTTGCCCATATCACATCAGGTATCACCAAACAGGTACTTTGATTTGCATATTCCTGCGCAAAATTCTGCTTGACCCTCATGGCATTTTTCGCCTCCAACTCAAAATCCAATTCCTGCGGAAGTGACTCTTGCATCTCCTCCATGATCCACTCGAACCCAAAATTAGGAAACAGTCGCTTGATACTCGTCACAATAAACGAGACAGTACCAAGATCCACCTGATAAAACGCATCCAATCTCGGGTGCTGAAACTTGACAGCCACCCATTCCCCATTGGCTTTCAACTTGGCCTTGTGCACCTGTGCAAGCGAGGCCACGCCCAAGGGAACCCATTCAAACTCATCAAAGACGTCCTCCATGGGCTGTCCATAGTCGGTGAGAAACATGTGTCGGATATCGTCCCGGGAACTGGGGTCACATCGATCCTGCAATACAGCCAGTGTCGAGGTCCATTCAATGGGTAGAATGTAATTCATGGCAGAGACATGCTGTCCTAATTTGACATAGATGCCACCCAGTTTCAACAGACCTGTCAGCACCTTGCTGGCACACTTTAGATCGCATTCAGATTTGGCAAGGAGCCGATCTTCTTCCGTTGTGTATTTTCTCGACATGGTCCTTTTATATTCAATGGCGACGTTCACGCCAATGTGGGCGGCCGTGGCCATGCGTTTAAGTGCCATCGTAACATGTTGAGCTTCATTATTGCTGCTGTTCCATGTAAAACCAAACCCTGCACCGAGTAGTGCTGATCCTACAAAGAGTTTACCGAGTCTATTTTTATTGGCATGTCTGGTTGTGAAACAGCGTCTCGAGCAGTATGCCCAGGTGTTGTTGACTAAGGCATGCCTTGTTGTGACATTCATTTACTTTTTTTTTAAAAGAGAAGAGCAAAAATAATAATAACGCTATTTTCGGGAGATGGAATCCTTTATATGTGTAAATTATATTATTATTATCATTATCATTATTATTATTGGTGTATATATATATATATATATATATATACAAAAGTCTAAAACTTCCTGTTTGGCATAAGAGTAGCAGGCAATTTCTCTGGTAACTGTGCACCATTCTGCACAGCCTTTATCAAATGCATTGCAATACAAAACTCGTCAATATCCATGTATCCATCATTATCAAAATCAGATAATCTCCAAATATGAGCCAATTGATCATTCATCAAACCACTCTCTACAAGCACAGGCTTGACATCAGCACCAGAGACCTTACCATCACGGGGTCCAAGTTGATGGAAACGGGGTAAATAGGCACTCTTATCGATGGAGGAGAAATGCCAGTAGGAGGGTGGTAATTCACCGGGTATACTTTGCATCTCTTGGAATGGGTTCTTTTGGCTTTGCTCCAGTTCAGGGTTCGCGGTTGGGAATTGGGACATGAGACGGGGGAGATCATTTGCGAGTGCCTTGATAAAAAAAAAATAAAAAAAATAAAGCAAATAAGGCTCTAATCCATCTTCTTAATAGAGAGGGCATCTCTTACCTCATCCACCTTCTCAAGTAATTCATCCTTAAGCGACTTGAACTTATCCATATCATAAAGTGCAAGATTCTGTTTGAATCTCTCTGGATTAGGGAAATCACCAGCAGGCAAGTGATACTTTTGCTGAATCTTGACAAACTCCTGTGCCAAATTATTCAAAAGTGCTTCCTGCTTCTTCTTTTTACCAAACATGGAAGGCATCTCCTTCTTAAGATGACTGATAATCAATGCATGTACTCGAGCAAGACGGGCTCTCTTTACGATCTCATTGATCTTGCGAATAGCGGCGTTTCTACGCAGTTCCTTTAAGTCACGCAATAAATCCTTGGATTCTGCTTCAATCAATTCACGACAGTCCTCAAAACAGTTGGGTGGTTTCTCGGTCCAGAATGAACTGAGATAGACTCGCATCACTTCGGGTGTCTGAACAACCTTACCCAATGACCACATCATGGCACCATAGCTAGGAACAGAAGAGTGAGTTATATATAAAGAAAAAGAAACCCCTCTCTCAACTTACACACGCATCAATTGCTGCTGATTCACCATATCACTCTTATTCAAAAGCACCCTCACCTTCTCCTCATGTCCCCTCAAACTATGGATTGCCAATTTGAACTCATTCGATATATCAAGCTTGTGAGAATCAAACATAAGCAGAATCAAATCCGCCCTCTCTGCAAACCACTCAATCACCTGAGTAAAGTCATATCCACGTTCCGTCAATTGTTTATCGCCAGCGAGAATACCTGGCGTATCTATAATCGTCATGTTCTCGAGTACTGGTGAGTTGGTTTGCGAGACTTGGAAACGGGAGAGGAATGCCTGGCCGAATCGGTTAAGTCCACGGAAGGGTAATTCTTGATTGACAGCGGCGGCATTGCCCGGGATGACTCGTTCCTCATTGCCATGCATGACGGACACGAAGCGATCGGTGGTAGGTTCAACACCAATATGCTCACCGGGGTAGGATTTATCGAGAAGATAGCGAATAAAGGTGGTTTTTCCCTAAACATTTGATTTAATACATAAACAGATCTATTCCACCAACTATGAATAAAACTTACGGTAGAATATTGACCAATAAGAAGGACAATAGGCTTTGCTTCGATATCAGAATCTGTTAAAGGGGCAGAATGGAACCCTAAACTTCAAAATATGTATTATGAACGGGTATCTATATACAACATAAATAATAACGATTTTACCTTCAAAGTTATAAGTCACCTCAAGAGGTTTAATCTTTTGTTTATAAGTCTTTTTGATGCCTTCAATGACTTTGAGGTATGCGTCCTCTTCGAAGGATTGGGAACTGCTGCTTGGACTGTTATTTTGAAGTGCCCGTTCATGGTTTTTATTTTTGAATTTCAAAGACATTTTTGTTTTAGGCTTCAAGATGGAAGAGATGCTCTTTTCTTTTACACGGGGTTAAACGAGAAAAAAAAAAAGGGAAGCGGGAAAAGGAGAAGGGACGATAAACTCCGAGCTGAGAATTGTTTTTTTTTTACAGGAACAGTAAACGTGTATCCACTTCAATGATGGTAAGAATGTGTGGTACTAAATGCTTATTTTGATATTTATACACAAATCTATTTTATTTATATATAAACTCTCTTAAATCAAACCAAAGGGGGCGTTTATAAGAGAAAAAGACAATGTCTTATTGGTTCATTTCATTTCATTTTCAATTGTCTTTGTTTATATGTAAGCAGTAGGTATAATTTCTGTTTGAATAGCCATGAATTTCTTAATGACTTAATTATTTATTAGTCTCACAACAAATCTTTATATACAATCCATCAACTCAGTTAATGTAGTCAATAGAACTATTTCACAGTTTATAAGAAACTACGTCATTAAATATGGACCTCAAAAAGTCAAGATCCTGTCAATGATAAAAAGTCGCCCTTGTGGGGAAGTCACTGGTTTCCTTATTAAGAACTTTGACTGATTGGTTGAAAGCTACAGAATTGTGCAAAAAAAAAAAAAAAAAAAAAAAAGAGCTCAAAAGCACATCTATGATTATACCTATTAAAACGTACCTATTCGATTTATACGATCTTCTGTCGAAGATGGATAGAGGGAGGTGGTCTTATGATAAAACCTTGCTCAAACCATCAAGACCGATGTTGTAAGAACCGCTTTGGTCTTTATTAATAGTAGTAGCATTGCTGTAGAGTCTTCTCGGACATTTATCATTGTAACAAACCACAGCTCCTTTGACTTCTCTCCATTGGCCATTTTTGTAGATTTTTTGTTTTCATATTGGACCAAAGCAAGAACTGCGTGTAACTGTCGTATTGTGCTCGTCTACTACCAAAGTGCTATCATGTCTAATTGATTTCATTCGATCCAGCAGTGGTTTCAATTTTATGCGCGTATGCCCTTTCATTCCAGTTGTGATGCGGTTCCAACTACCAATAAAATTTGACACGGGCACTTTGGCGGTTTCACGGTCAGCAGCATGATAGCCAGAATATAGCTTTTGATGAAACTTGTTTGTTCTTATTTTTCTGGTTATAGCCTCTCTTTATTGCTTCATTTCTGTTGACGTCCTTCTTCTTCTCTCTCTCTCTCTCTCTCTCTCTCTCTCTCTCTCTCTCTCTCTTTATATATCACCCACTACTTCTTGTCTGTTTCTTGAAAAATTCAACATGATTGACTTGATTTACAGTAAGGTTCACCAATGGAAGCATCAGATTGAACGTCACTTTCTGAGAAAACTTGGTATCTGTTTATACCTTCATATAGGCTTTCGAACTTTGAAGACGTTAGCACTGCAGTTGACACAACTCCGGGATCCAAACCGCTGACTACAACTTTATTCCATTGGTCAATGATAGTCTGTCTCATCTTTGGTTCTACAATGGAATTACATCCAACACTATCAGCTTTACGTTTTTCTTTCGAGAGGTAGTAAATACGAGCAAGCTTTTCTTTCAAATTCGCTTCCATCTCTTGTTGAAAACAGTTTTATTACGCCTTAATTGTTCGATTAAAGCAACATTCAAAGTTTTATGCAGTCTCTTCTTTTCGTTGATGGACGCCTATGTGTTTCGTTTTTCAGCCTCCAGTGTTTCAACTGCCAATCTCTGGTCTTTCAGTTCCTCTTCATGATATTTGATGTCTTTTACCAAACGTTCGATTTCCTTTTTGCTATTTTCTTGTTCCTTAGCATCATTATTGTCATCATCACAGGGCGTAGACGAAGAGGCCTCTGGCAGGGAAGCTACGTTTTTATGCGTACTTATATTGATAGAAGCATCAGACTCTGAGAGTGCGTCGATGTTCTCTGGTTCAATATCTTCTACTTTTTTCTTCATACGGCTTCCTGTTACCACTCCAGCAAATTGAAGATCATACTGGCTGCTGAAAAGGAAATATCCAGCTGGATCGAGGTTTTGTTCAGCAAGTATGCTATGTACTTTTTTTTGTATGAAAAAAATGGCTCATTATTGCTTCTTTGATCTGTTTGTTGTTACTAATGTCATGGACACCTGTCATCTTCTCCGACCGGGTGCTCTTGTAAACCTGAAACTTCTTTGAAAGAAGTAGGCAACCCTTATAGTAATTGGTGGCTGACTGACTTTTCTCCCAACACACAATGTACATGTTTTAATTCTGAAGTTGTTTTGTTTTCTTGAAAAAGCGACTAGAATATTTTTCAGATGTCGAATTGTAAGTGTTTTTGGCATTTTTTGCTTTATTGATATCTTCCTGAGAGCGTTTATTATCATAGCACCTATTTCATAGCTTTACGCGGATACTTTTTCTCGCTTGTCTTTGAACACTTGTTTTTTTATATAGTCTGGTGAAACTTTGCCGGATAGAGTTAACATTGCAGAGACGGCCAAAAGCGCTCTCATATGTGAGACTGGAATATCTGTTTCGCTCTTTACAGGTGTATAAGCAGCTTTTTTCTTTGGTTGGCTTTCTTCGGATACATGGCTTTCATCTCTTTTTCCATTTGTTAAAGCTGATTGAATAAATAAATAAATAATAATGGTATCTGGTTTTGGAGGGGAAAATGCTTGCACAGCGAGATATTTTAATAGGAATATGTTGATCTTTTGTTTCCATACAGAATTCTCCAAATCTCTCAAGTCATTTTTTTTTTTTTTTTTTTTTTTTGCTTCTCTTTTTAGCGTATTTTCTGGGAGGTGGCTGTGGCTGTTCTTCTCGTCCTATTGCAGCCTGCCCACTATTTCCTGTGCCTTTATCCTTGTTTTTGAAAAAATGATCTTTCCGAAGAAACATGTGAAGCAAAATGGAGATTACAGTACACAAATCTTGTGGAGTCGAAACTATACATATTTTTAAGGTTCACGGAAAACTTTCTAACTACATGATGTAAGGAGGGAGTGTTAAAAAATGGAAAAAAATCTGTTGAGTCCAGTTTCCAAATTATTGCATAATACGAAATATATATACAAATAGATTATTAAGGAACGCTGTACTTACCGATTTTTATTGCTTCCAACATCCCTAGCTGTGGAACTGCTTTCAGCAATAGGGTTTTCTTTTTGTTTAACCATCTTCTCCTTTCTCGTTTTGTGTATGCAGTTTGATAATATGTCCCAAAGACCTTGGTAAGAAAAATAAAATCTTGCTTCAAAACATGCTTCATTTGTTCTTCAATGTGCACGACTATCTTTTTTTTCCGCATTTTCTTGAAAGCCATGGTTGTTCAGGTGAATCGTTTTGAGATCAAAGTGTTCAATGCTACGGTTTGATTGGCTTCCCACAAAGTTGATTATTTCTCCACTGAGGATCATGTAGCATGAATAAGTAAAATTTTGACCAAACCATTGATACATCGTGTGCATTTTTCTTGTTCTTCTACTAAAGTGGTCAAAACATCTTGGTACAATTCAATATGATCTCTATTGGGGATCTTCTTTATAACAGCCTTTAGTGTTCTCGATACGATTCTGATTTCTTTATCTTCATCAACTCCCATCTCGAAATCTTGAGTGATTAATTCAGAGCCAGAAGTCTCTTCTGATTACTGTGGTACAAAGAAAGTTGTCAATCCGCATTGGATGTTTTCTATAAAGTTGTCAAAAATAGCTAATATTAGAAATAAATGAACAGTGGAGTAGCTATTATCTCCTACGTTTTCGTGATATGGCATCTCTTCTTCCTCACCTTCACTCGAGGTGTCATCCAGAGTAAAGTGACAATTTAATAATCGTCTTTGTTATACCATTCGATAGCTTTCATTTACCAATTCTTCTTTTAGGTCGCATTTTAATTAAGAAATGAAGATATCAACAAGGTAATAGTAGGACTTGGAAAAAAAAAAAGGGAAAAAAGAGGATAAAAGAGGATGTGGTAGAATCAAAAAGAAAACAAGAGAATTTGCTGTTAAATCTATTGTAAAATAAGGAAAATATGTATATCTATTTCAATCAAAATGAATAAACAACACCTGTGGTGAATCTACGTACTTTTTTTTTTTTTTAAAAAAAAAAATAAGCATGAAGGGATATAACTAATGACGACTCTAATGACCAAACAGAAACTCTTATATATAAAGGAATGCATGTATATATAAATAGTAATAATAGTACTACTACTAATTATATAAAAAAGCTAATCAATAGTAAGACATATATAATAAATGGCCTTTTTCACTGTCCCTAACGATAAATGACAACCTTTTTGTGTCTATCAATACATTGATTTAAATAAAGAGAAAAGGAATGTATGCAAATTAACAGTCCCAGTATTTCATGTTTAATCAAGATTGCATGATTAAAGAAGGGTGTAAAATAGAAGGCAATGTCAAGTTTACATAAAAGAAGACATGATAAAGATACGTTTTATTAAGAAGTAGAAGACATTACCAAAGTAGTGTCTATTCATGAATATAATAGTAGCCTTTTAGTCACTTACCCGAGTGAGCAAATATGTCATCATATATGAACCTTTTCAAAATTAACATCAAGCCAGTTACGATTTTGGTAACACTCACTATCAATCTGCCAATAGTAGAGCAAGAACTATTCAATCACAAGTGTCACTTTTTAACTAAAAAAATAAATAATCTTTACAATAGCTTAATAAGTGCAAGCCCGTCTGTCATACGAATTCTATATTTCTGTCTTATTAAGCATAAGAAAAATATATGGTTTACTTCCCGAGCTTTTGGGTCAATGCAGTGGACGGAACGTTTTTGTGGTCAAAGACTTTTATACGTTTCATCATAGAGTCACCTGACTCTTAAGGCAGATTAAATCAATGCAAACATGATGGGAATTCTCAAAGAGAGAATATAAAAACCTACGCCCAAGTTGTTTTTTCTTCTGTAGGATAGAAATAAATAATAATGAATTCAAAGACACTTCCTACTGTTGCCATTATTGGTTCAGGGTAATCCCGTACTAAAAATAAATAATACCATAGATCATGCTATTAAAGAAAAAGTAAATAGATTTAGTGGCATTGCTGCGTTTTATCACCTTCAAAAGGAGTTGAACATAACTCCTCAGCTTTTTGAAGCTACAAACGATATAGGTGGCACATGGAATTATAACACGTATCCTGGTTGTGCATGCGATGTCATGAGCCATTTATATTCTTTTAGTTTTGAAATGAATCCAGGTCTGTCTTTCCTTATCTTGCTATTTTACAAAACCTATTAACACAGTATATCATAAAGACTGGAGTGAAAAATACAGTCCACGCAAGGAAATCCATGAATACATGAAGACGGTTGCTAAAAAATACAAAGTTTATGAGCATACCCAATTCGACACTGAAGTTGTTCGTACTTCCTGGATTGAGCACAGGAACCAGTGGGAACTTGAACTCAAGATAAAGGGAGAGAAGCAAAACGAAATAATGTATTTTGACTTTATGTAAGTGCTTTTATATATACAAATGAACACTTAAAAAGTGTGAATGAAATGCTGATAGCAACTAGTTTTTCGTGTGTCGGCGTTTTACGTGTGCCGCATGTACCAATGGAATTTCAAACTTTTGAAGGAAAAGTGATTCATTCTGCTTATTGGGATAGTTCATATGACTTTTCAAATAAGAATGTTGGTATCATTGGAAGTGGCACTAGGTATATATTTATGTACAACAACTCAACGAAACTCATTCCATCCTATTTGATAGTGCGGTTCAAATCATTCCTAAAATGATCGATAGCGTTGGTCATCTCTACAGTTTTCAACGCACACCAGCATGGATCAGCCAGAAGAAAAACGGTAAATATTCTAAACTATTGAAGTTGATTTTCCGCTATGTTCCCTTTATTTTGTATGTCTACCGCTGCTTTATCTATATCCGATCCGACCTCAGATTCCCTATCTGGGGTAACGTCAACTCTCGCTTGGCTAAGATGGCAAGAAAAGCAAGCGAAGACTACCTTGTTTCAACATTAAAGGCAAAAAAGAGAGAGGATCTGATTCCCAAATTGATGCCAAGCTTCAACGTTGGCTGTAAGCGTATTGGATTTTCGGATGATTATGTACCAGCTCTCTGTTCGAGTAATGTATCTGTTACCAATTCTCCTATCAAATCTATAGAGGGAAATGTGATTACTACAGAAGATGGAGAACGTACCAATCTTGATGCATTGATTTTGGCTACAGGATTTGATGTTACAGGATTCCTAGGAAACTTGAAAGGTAAGAAGAATTACGGTATTCATGATAGATATTAATGAGTACAGATCTATATTCCTTTTGAAAAAAAAAAGTCTATGGCAAAAACAACTTGAATCTTAACGATTTATGGGATAAAGAATTGGCTAAAACCTATAAAACAGTAACCATTCATGGTTTCCCCAATTTCTTCCTTATGCTTGGTCCTGGTTCTATTTTGGGTCATTCGTCTGTAGTGACCATGGCTGAACTGTAAGAATCATCATTTACTTAAAAGTTACAATGCTGAATGATATTAATCCATTATTATTACTATTTTACAATATAATAGCCAAATATTAGCTGGAATTAAGCAAATGAAATATCAGATAAAGCATAAAATTAAGAGTATGGACCCCAAGAAGGATTCACAAGAAACATTTAGTAACAAATTGCAAAAAGGCTTCAAAGGAACAACATGGGCTTCGGGATGTCGATCGTGGTATTTGAATCAAAGGGGTGAGATTCAAGCGCTATGGCCATGGAGTGTTACTTGGTTTTGGTGGATGTTAAGAAGCACCAATTATCGAGCTCATTATAATAAATCTGCTTAATATAGTATTGAATGTATTATAATGAATGATACTCTCTCTCTTTAACTTTTTATAACACTACATTGCAAATAGATGGGCTAATAATCCAACCATATACTTTAAAATTATTGAGAGTATTTAATAAGAAAATTGGGTCAAAAGGGAGACTAAGGTGACAGAACTAAAGCGGGCCAAATTCATGATGTAATTCTATGAATAATAACACAAGGGCGTATGTTTAAGCGTCTAAATAAATCGCATCTATCATCAACTTCCTTCTGGTTCATGGTATTGACAACACGCTTTAGCTCACTACTCTAAGGATTGTCTCTATTTATACAATTATTTTTTTCTCATTAATTTATAACTTTTTCTCAATATCTTAAAATAAACAGTAAGATTGCTGTTAAATAATTATGCTTATGTTACTATATTGGCATCGAAAGAAAATGGGGAAGAGGTTTATATGTTTATTATTATATATTACTTGAATTGCGTACCAATGTCCTTTTATCTCTTTATGTATTAAAATCAATATAAACTTGATGTAATTGTTGATAAAATAGAGCTAGTCTTCAATTAGTAGTACTACTAGTGAATAGGTGCTGAAGCTTTAATAATCAACTGTGAAGATTTTAAAAAAGTCGATAAAAGGGCTGTAAATACGACAAGTGTTTGCACAAGTCAATGAAAAGTAGCAAAAAGAGAATGGAGTCTTTCACTTGTAATGGCCAATTTCTCCTTAATATTTCAATCGTTATCGTTTACCCTAGAACGAAGAAAGTATAAAAATAAACTTCAATTATGATTTTCAAAAGTAGTCAAGTATTTAGATTTGGCTGGTATATAAATAAACCAAACAAATCTATTAATGGAAAGACTTGTAGTGAGACTACCAAAAAGTAAGCATAATAAGTTTTGAACATTCAACAAAATAGAACAAAGGATAAAGTAGACAAGTAAAATATAAGCAAAACTAGAGCAGTCCTGTATTAAATCGGAATACTTCGGATCTCCCGTTGACATCATTTTCACGCATATCTCTTTCTTGAATTCAATCTGTAGTTTTTCTTAGCCCATCTTGGCACAAAATGCATGCCATTGATAATATATGATAAATGACGAATGTTTTGCACGAGTATGAGCTATTTCTTTTTGTTAAAAAAAGTTGATCATTGGGGGGTTTTTTTTATAAAGAAGTGGTTAAACGAGATAGGACAACATAAATTTATCAGGTTTTCACAATGCTTGAGACTCTGGTTTAACCAATAAAGTCTCAAAAAACAAAAAACTATAAAATTTACTTTTTTATTATTGTTGAGCTTCTCTTTACCTTTTTTTTTTAACTATTATCATGTTCAACTTTGAACCTCTAAAAAGCTCACTTGCAGAAGTGATGTTTGACTGTACATGAGGTAACTATAGTTATAAATTGCTGGCGTTTTGATAAAAGAAAAAAAAAAAAAAGAAAACAACTAATCTTTGCCTATTTTACTCACGTCTTGCTTATCCTTTGAAAATCGACCAGGTACAGATCGATGTACAAAATTTTTACTTGAAGACAGCAGAGTCATCAACGTTATTAGTAATAGTGTATCAAATGGAGGACGTTACTTTCCCGCGCCAACACATTGTATACATGGCGGTTATTCTGATGCAGTGCTTAAAGTATCGTTAGATTCTCCACCTATTATTATAGAAATACAAAAAAATGTGGACAAAACCTTTATGATACGTTTCACTGATTATGCTATTGAATGCGGCAAAACACATGGCGAACCAATCTGTATATGCTTTAGCACTGGATCAATAACTCAGGAAGTCAGAGATGTTTTGAATCCTTCCAATATTGAAGGCCGTTATACTTACCCCTGTCACTCATGGCCTTCCCACACTGGGGAGAATAGCTAAAGTTGAAGGTGAACTTATTTGCAAATTTTGACATATTTGCTCGGTTTTACGTTGAAAGTGGAAATGCTGAACTTATCCAAAAAGGTTGTAGGTTTGGTTTCAACTTTTCCAATAAAATATTTCTTTTTGTAACAGCCAAGAGCGAAAAGGTTCTACTTCCAGTCGAACGTATGAACCAAATGCAAGTATTTTAAGCCTCTGGTCAAGTTATTTTAAAAATATATATTGCGCCATTTTTCCAACTTTTTT